>JBAMJV010009552.1:0-78482 GCA_037951105.1 Echinarachnius parma
GTTGTGCAGAACTGAAAGTATCCAAGGAGGTTTCCAAATTCAATCAAAACATTTAAAGAATAACAATATGGGGACAAAGTGCATAATATGTAAACAAAATAAAATCACCTCTCTCCGCAAGTAGCCATTGAGATACTAGTCTCCTTCTCAGCCGTAATTCTGCACCCGTTTCGACAGCAACAGGCGCCCCTGCAACATAGGTCCTTCAGCACGGTGCGGCTCTGTTGCTTCATGAAGACGAAGACGAACGGGTCGATGACGTGGTTGCTGACGAGGAGGAAGATGACGGCGGGAAGGTACCAGTCTGGCTGCTCGATGTACAGGGTCTTCAAAAGACGCTGAATCTGAAGTCGGAGAAGATTTCGAAAGAACAAAATTAATCCGAATAGTGCGCTATAGAATCACCAGATAAGGATACAGAATGGGGGAGGGCAAACATGATCGGAAAAGAAAAGGGATTTGACCGTATACTAGGGAATTAGAAAGATATTCCGTGATTGAAGTCAGGGTAAATAGTAGTAGGCCTACGGTTGATCGTGGACGAAGAGAAGGAGGAGGAGGAGGAGGAGGAGGAGGAGGAGGAGGAGGAGGAGGAGGAGGAGGAGGAGGAGGAGGAGGAGGAGGAGGAGGAGGAGGAGGAGGAGGAGGAGGAGGAGGAGGAGGAGGAGGAGGAGGAGGAGGAGGAGGAGGAGGAGGAGGAGGAGGAGGAGGAGGAGGAGGAGGAGGAGGAGGAGGAGGAGGAGGAGGAGGAGGAGGAGGAGGAGGAGGAGGAGGAGGAGGAGGAGGAGGAGGAGGAGGAGGAGGAGGAGGAGGGGGAGGAGGAGGAGGAGGAGGAGGAGGAGGAGGAGGAGGAGGAGGAGGAGGAGGAGGAGGGGGAGGAGGAGGAGGTGGAGGAGGAGGAGGAGGAGGAGGAGGAGGAGGAGGAGGGGGAGGGGGAGGAGGAGGAGGAGGAGGAGGAGGAGGAGGAGGAAGAGGAAGAGGAAGAGGAAGAGGACTACGACGAGGAGGATCGAGGATCGAGGAGGAGGACGAGCTGGAGAAGAAGGTGGAGGAGAAGAATAAGGAGTAGGAAGAGGAGGAGAATGAGGAGGAGGAGGAGGAGGAATAGAAGGAGGAGGAGGAGGAGGGAGAGGAGATGGAGGAAGAGGAAGAAGAAGAGGGGGGGGGGGGGGTGGGAATGGGGAAATGACGGATGGTAGCTAGACATCCATCGATGATTTTAAATGAATGACGCATAGTGTCTTCAGACAATAAATCCGGATCTGAAAATAGATGAATAAATGGATTAGAAACTAAATGAATTTCCCATCGATAAAATCATTACGTGTTCGTTAGTCATAAATAGGGCGCACGTGGAAGTCACTTGTCGTACACGTGTGGAAATACACCGTGTTAATTTGAACTCATTCCTCTCTCCTTCCGCCGAGGAAATCCCCCTCATTACGTAAGAAATGTTCGTATCATTATAAAAAAGTGATTTGTGTCCTCTGTGCATGATAGGCATGGGTTGAATCTAGGCACCTTAAAAATACAGAACGCTCGGTCAAATGCAGTATGTCGAGTAGAATTCAACCCTTAACTTTGCAATAAATCCCTTCTGCGAGACTGGACCGCCTATGATTTAACATATCGGATTGTATTAGGCTCCCTATAGTGCAATCCATGATTTAACTAAAACACAAATTCACTTAGTAAAATAGTTCATATTTTATATATAAACTGTATAATCTTCCAAAATATACACAAATTGTAAATGGTAAGTTTTTGAATTTCGTTGAAAATCTAGGCTTACAACATTCAAATATCTCATAAATCACTATAACCATTTCAATAATTAAGCTTTATTGTAATGAACTATACTGTATAGAGATTGGTGTGTTTTCTTATAGTTGTGTTCTCTAAGAAGGTTTATAACCAAGGCAATTTATTCCTAATCTGTGCATTAACTTCGTCTTATATAGATGAGATTAGGTTAATAATATAGATTTATCATATACGAGAGGACATATCGTAGTTATATGGTATCCATGACCCAATAAAACTGATTAATTTCATAATTACAATCTTAATCCAGCTTAAGCAAAATAAATCACCCTGTCAAAAAGGGGTGGTACTCTTACAATTGGAGACCAAATCTATACGCACTTGCATTTCTATGATTGCTAATGCCGTGATTTGCTCAAAATGTACTGTCGCAATAAAATATTATGGATTTATGTTTGTGGACATTATTTCAGAGTAACCTTCTTGGCTTTTTACATACCATAATGTAAATGTAGCTGCAATAGTGTTTTTTTTTCTATGGTCAAACATGAGCCGCGGTCACTCGTGAAAAGTTGTCGTGCCACATCAAAATACTAGTTAGTTACAAACATAAGTTTCTGCCAGACGCCGCAAATATGACAGGTATATGATATGAGCAAATTCCAAATAAGTCCTTATTGCTCCTTTTTATTGGCGGGAATTATTGCGTTATTATGCTTTCGTAATCATGCCTTACTGTATGTTTAATGGTGTAGCGTCGTCTAGTCAGACTGCGGGGGGGGGGGGGGGGGGGGGGGTGCACACCTATGTTTATGTATTTCTTTATTTTCACACATTTCCCAGATAACAATGCGACGTTGGCGGAACGTAGTCTATAGTCGGCACCGTCGCGGTTGGAAAAACAACGTTTAGCCAACGTTGGCCTACGGTAAATTCACAACCATATTTTTGCAGTCGGCGGTCTGACGTTAAAACAACGTTAATCCGACGTTGTATGTTGACTGTTGGCAAACTGGTCGGCAAATGTACGTTGAAACAACGTTGGCTGATAGTTAGACGAACAATCATATTTATATGGTCGAAAAGCAAACGTTGGGCCAACGTTTCGCCTACTACGTTGGATATTGGTTGGCTAGTTGACGTCGTACTAGCGTTTGATAAACAACCACATTACGACGGTAGGCAAGCCAACGTTGGGCCAACATTGAATTATATAGTCGTATGAACGTTGGGGTTTAGTCGGCTCAATGTTGGCTTGACGTCAGAAATAGCAAAATAAAAGGTTGGGCAAACGTTGGCTCAACATTGGCAATTGACGTTGGCTTATGGGGGTTGGGCCAACGAGGGCCCAGCGGCAAGAATGACGTGGGCCAAACGTCACGTTTTGACGTTGGTCCAACATGACCGCCTACATTGGGCCAACGATGGGCCAACGTAGCATTGTTATATGGGTTCCCTCTTAATAATAATAATAATGCATTTATAACGCGCACATCACATAATATCACATACAACTGTTATTGTTTTGTCATATTATTGAGGACTTGGGCGCTATGGAGGGCAAGTAGCCAAGTAGCATCCATCGAATGGGCAATTATTGTAAGGAAAGGTAAGATTAAAAAATAAGAAATGTATAAGAAAGGCTTGCAACCCCGGGCCCGTTCCCGTGCATTCCCCCTAAACATGTCAATTCACAAGGTTGTACGACACTATACTTCAAATAATGCTTGACCTCATTTTAGGTTGACATGGGATGAGCCCGAGATGAGTCGTTCGTTGTGGACTCCGGGGACTGGGATCGGACGCGGCGAGAGCAGAATCGAGGTCATGAATGAGTGGCGAAGATCTTTCAGACCGAGACTAATGTCGCACACAAGACTAGACTACATCAATTTACAATAGCAATACAAAATAATAATTGCGATAACACTTGAATGAAAATAATTATTGAGTATAAAGCCATAAGGCCAATATATCAACTACATGTAATCAATATCTTGATGTTTATATTACCCCGGTAATCGGATTCAAACCCACAACCACTCCACCCACACTCATGCACGTCACGTGCATAATGGCCACGCCATGGGGAGCATTCTAGCCGGCCGGGCTATATACATGATTATACAGATGCACAAAATACTTTACACAATCACAGCCTCAATTCATACCGAGCATCTATCTTTTGAGGGAACAAGTTATGTATTTCATGTTGACAAGGAATGTCCACTTTTCTTTATTTAAAAAAAAAAAAAAAATTCAGGGAGGGCACTAGACCGATAAATCACTCACCAATTCAGAGGGATAATATAACGTCATAATATTAAAGGACCCCTCCAGAACGAGGTGGATTTTTTCTGTATAGGAGGGCACGTGCCCCCATGCCCCTTACCAAGAGGCGCAACGCAACTGCTCATAGTTGCTACACTGTCTATGTAGCGGCCTCCTGTCTATAAAGTGCTTAGTGCCAAAAGGCACTAAATCTACTTTCGATACAAACTTGAGCTAACGATATCAGTACTGTATATTAATAAGCTACATAACTACATTGTATCTACAAAATGAAAATTTTAGGACAAATTACCTATTCAAAATCGAAATAAAAGAAATTCCGCTTTCATATTCCCAAAGGCATGCATACAAAGTTGGGCAAAGAAACCCTTTTTTCTCGAAAGTTGTAAAAGTGGATTTAGCGCCTTTTGGAATTAAGCTCTTCATATAGAGCAAGGAGTAATTATATATAACTCGTTAATAATATCGCTAATGATTTTTGCTTCCTTGTTGACATTGCGAGACAAACGAATATCATTAGCGATATTATTAACGGTACTATTTCCGCAATGAGTACCATATTTAGCATTACAATATAACTCTTTGTCTATAGAGCGGCACAAGGAAAGGGTCAGTTATTATCTGTGTCAGCCTGTCGTTGTCTGAAGCAAACGGCCTGACCGGACTGACCGGAAGTAACTACCTTGGTTATCTGTATACGCGTATAGTACAATGTATATAATGTTTATTAGATTCCATTATGTAATTTCCTTACGTCGCCATGCATACTTTAACTCTTTACCCCTTCCTCGACCCCGAGGGGTCTGGGTTAGCCCTTGTGGAAGTTGTCAGTTGTTCACATTATAAAGCCCTCCGCACACAGAGCCGACTCGACCCGATGGGGACCCGATCCGACTGGAAGTTCAGTCAGGCTACAGTCGGTTTCGCTCAGTCGGAGCCGATTCAACGTGTTGAATCGGCCTCGATTGATCTCCGACTGGCTCTTGACCGGCAAAACAGGAGTCCTGAGCCAACGTATACTGATCGAGCTGAACCGATTGAAAACCAGTCGGATCAGGTCGAGTCGGCTCTATGTGCGGAGAGTCATTATCCTGAAAATGGGTGGGAATATAATACATGTAATGAAGTGACGTATGTAGAACATAACACCTACCCCGATTTCCTACATAACATTTTCTTTAAAACATGAGCTATTCATTTTCTGCGTAACAATGTACACGTAAAGTTATATACCATTCCCTTCCTATCGTACATGTACATCGAGTGGAACCCTGGGGTTCCTGGTTGATTTCAGTTCGGAATTCTAGAATGTTCTAGTTATTCCTTAAGGGGGCTACCAACACAGGGTAGCAGTCATAGCCCACTGTTGAAATGTGAAGCTACTAATTACACCGGGTTATTCATAATGTACAGTACAAGTATGTTAGCAAACTTTTCTAGGCTATGTTTGTCAAGTGACTTCCAAACGTGATCGTGGTATTAACTCAACAGGCAAATTAATGAGATCACATCAATGCAGTTTAGATTAGTCTATCTCAGTCCAGTTTAACATTGTGACAACTTCATTATGACAGACATAATTAAATACACTATATTGGTAATACAAAAGAGTAGCAGGTGGAGGAGGAAATGGGAGGAAGAGAAGGAGAAGAAAAAGGATGGGTGATGGGAGGAGGAGGAAAAGAAAGGGGAGAAAAAGAGGAGTAGGAGGGGGAGGAAGCGGAGGAGAAGAGGAGGAGTAGAGGAAGAGAAGAGGAGGAGGAGGAGGAGGAAGAGGGGAAGAGGGGAAGGGGGGGGGGGGGAAGAGGAGGTGGAAATATGAAGATGAGGAAAGCAAGAGGAGGAGGGGGAAGGGGAGCTGGATGAGGAGAGGAGGAGGAGGCGGAGGAGGAGGAGGAGACGAAGATCAATATTGAGAAAGTAGGAATAAGAAAATATAACATTGACGAGGATTATCGCAATACTAGAGAGCCGGTCTATGGCAATCATATACTTACATAAAATGGCATCCATGATATCGTAAAAACGACAGAGATGACAATAATCTGTTTTGCAACGTTCAGCTCGGTTCGGTCTAATCTCTTCCTACCGCGCGGACGACGAAATCGATGACGATGTCGCTTTGTGTAATTTCTGTTCTTATCCGAGTCTGTATCATTAATTTCATCAGTACAGATCGATTGGCTCGACTTCGTTGTCGAGTCAATATAATATATCGCTTCATCGTTCGTAATGTCACTTTGTTTAACGATCAAGCCACGAGTCGTTACCATGTCGTAGTTCTGTTTCATTGACGAAGTTTCCCTGATGTCGGACGATCTCGTCGAGGAAATTGGACGCTTATGTCCGCATTTCTCGTCGTCATCCCTTGTAGTCCTCGTTATTGATGTCAATTTCGCTGAGCTTCGACGGCGAAGCTCCATGATTTTCATGATGACGACGACGTTGCAGGCGTGAATGAATATAACAATTGTGATTCCCGTCAATATGAAGAGTATGGCAAATTCGAAGTCGTATTTTGATCCATGGACTTTATAGTCCCCAGGACCCACGCAATGACTCGTCCCATTAAACGTTGCTTCGTACGAGCCGAACCCGACGACGGGAAGCGAGGAGATGACGATAGCAACGAAGACGACGGCGACGACAGCGAGTCTTGCTTTGCCGACTGTCGCTTTGACGCGGTAGTAGAACGGGGCCACGAGTGCTACGCATCGATCGAAACACATGAGTGCGTTGATGAACCCGCTCAACCAGGAGAAAAACGATTGTGTGATCGAGTCAAAATAGCATTTAAACGATGTCGAAGAGTAGAAATCGGAGAATATACCATGAAGGAAGAAAAACGACACCGCGCTGAGGTCGACGACCATGAGGCAGAAAATGAGGTAGCGGGCGATGGTCGTCTTGCGTGACTGTTGAGTTGGGAAGATTTGCATTGCCCGCCGCGTGACGACCAGGGCCACGATGTTGGAGACGATGCCGATGAGGAGCGCGAGGGAGACGGACGCGATGAGCATTACTGGCCACTCGTAAGTGTATTCATTCTTAAAAGGATCGTCATCATTACGTAACACCGATGATTCGTCGGTTGATATATGAAAATGAAACGGTGAATGAGTGACGTTAAAATGGAACGGCGAGTGAGTGCTGTTGCTGATGTCGAGTGTACTGATGATGGACATCGTATTAGTGTTGGTGTCGGAGTCGTGTGAATCATTAGATAATGGAGTGTACACCCTGGATGTTTCGTTAGTTGACAAGGATATGGAAAACGGAGAATATGTCCCGTTCCCGAGTTGATGTTGATCGTAAGAGTTGTCAATATTCCCGCTCGATGTCGACATTGCACTCCAATTCGAAGACGACATGATGACCGTTTGATCGCTCAAATTTATCTGAACACTCGGCGTAAAATTTCAGCTGTCATTTCGATATTCATTTCCACGTGAAACCAAACGACTATCTTTCGTTTTCCCGAATTTGTAATTAATCGGAGTCACCCTTGTTGAATATTGAAAAGTTAAAAATATCAAGCACTATGTTTTCTCGGTTGTCCCATAAATGATCATACATGTATTTCAACTGGCGCCAGTGTAATTGAAAGGGAAAGAGAACTGTATATGCTCGAATGTCTTGCTTTTATGAGAAAGTACAGTCATGTAGTTTCACATGATATCACGAGATAGTAGTAAAATGCTTTTGGTTAGAATTATTGTAAAAACAAGCAACCTGACACCACATCTACAAAGTATTGTAAATGGTCCTGGTAGGATCTGCACACGGGCTTTCTAGCTCAGATGGTAGAGCACAAGTCTAGCAATCAGGAGGTATCGGGTTCTTCTTCTTCTAATATTTATTCCTCCGAAATGCAGAGATCAGCAGCGAACTGCAAGGCAAGCCCAAATTGGATGGTGTAGCACAGTTACAGCAATTATGCATAACGATGACGAACATTAATGATTTTCAAAATATATTGTAGGCAAAGAGATGTCAAACGAAAAGAGACTAATTTGCTCCGTCATTATAAAACAAACGGTGGTCTGACCTAAACTTTGGGAATCGAGAAGAGTTTTCACTTCCATAATTATTAACATTAATTCAGGATTGGTTCGAACATATACAAAGTAGCTTTAAATACTTTCTTTCACGCGATATTGTATTCAATTGAATGGTCTTCCTAGGATGTGTATAGAAGTTAGACGAATACAGATGGTGTTCCATTTGTGTTGTCAAATTTTAGAATTTGATCGAAAACCTTGTTTTCACGCACACAAAAATGGTTTTACATTTTACGTTCCCTCTCAATATAGTCCAATGTTATTAACATCACCATTGATGACCAGGTTGTAAACAAACGACGCTGGCCTGTCGAGTATTCAGGAAATATTATACAAACTATCCAACATGCAGCAGTCCCGCAGCAGTCCCCATAAAGTTGGGCAAATTGCAAATAAATTTATATTTAGTCTGTGAGTATATGAATCCTCTCCACTTCAGCATTCATCAACATTTGTATACGGAAGGATATGTTGTGTCCTGTAGATCTTCCGGTCGTTACATATAGGTTGGGTTGGTGCGGATGGTTTTATACTGTACTATTAAGCAAATAATTACCGTTGGTGAAGGCGATGGGACAATCTATCACTTCCGAGGCGAGCTGGATGTAGCTATCTTTCCGAAGCGAAGCTGAGGAAAGATAGCGTATACATTCAGATCGCCGAGGAAGTGATAGTTTGCCATCGCCTGAAACCAAAAGGTGATTATTTGCTTTATATTCCACATCGAACTTAGATCTAGTCTAGTACTAGTAGTACTAATACTGTACTAGTAGTAGTGTAAGCAGGCCTACCCCTAGTCTACTCTAAGTACTCTAAAAGTAATGCCCGGCGCAGACAGAGCCGACTCGACTGGTTCACATCGAACTTAGATCTAGTCTAAGTAGTAGTACTACTACTGTACTAGTAGTCTAAGCAGGCCTACCCCTAGTCTACTCTAAGTACTCAGAATGCCCGGCGCAGACAGAGCCGACTCGACTGGTTGTCATTCCGATCGGCTCAGTTTTCAGTGCCTCGCGACACACATTTTGCCAGTCGAGAGACAGTCGGATGCCAGTTGGGGCCGATTCAACACGATAAATCTGCTCCGACCGACCAGGCCCAACTCTAGCCTGATTAAAGCCAGTCGGATCGGGTCGTGTCGGCTCTGTCTGCGCCGGGCTTAAGTCTAACTTCTAAGTCTAAGACTAAGTACTGTTACTACTAGGTTTGATCTACTTACCAACAATGACTTGTTATTCCAATTTCGGTAACAGGGTAATTCCAAAAGCTAAAACGCGAAATGTAAACTCCAAAAAAACAGTTCAAAAGTCAACAAACGCGAAAATAGAGTCTCCCCAACACTTGGTCTAGCGCTTTCAAGTCCACGTCAGACAATTCGTTAAAAAGTATGCTTCCAGCATCGCAATAATCTTGGAACACTTTCAGGCTGAACTTAAGTTGTCGCTTTGTATTTTTACTTTCACTCTCCAGTAAAAACGTGTCCATTTCATCCTCATCCAAAAGCTCAAACGAGCATGCAAACAGTATATGTACGATACTACAACAGGGGCGTCGATCTGTTCGGAAAACACAATGCAATTGTTCACAAACAATGCTCGCCGGCCCCGACCATGTACCAATGCATTGTGTTTTCCGAACAGCTGATCGACGCCTCTGATCTGATGTACAGTGCATAGCGTATGCAGTGTACTACGTATACCGTATGCACAACGAATACAATTAAATTTGTAATTCGCGCGCATAGAGTTATCGCGCCACTTATTGGTATTCAATTCAATGCAACCGCGGAGTGTAGATAGTACTTTTTATCTAGTGAGTGCAACGCACTTTCACCCAAGATATCTACAGAGTGTAACGATGGGTGAAACTATATTTCATCACGTGATTAACTTTTGACCAATCGTAGAGCAAGATTCTTAGTATGTGGAATATAAAATATAATAACTATATTTGGGCGTATACGCGTGAGACGGACTTCAGTGCAGGTTGAATCTTTCTTCCCACCAAAATTGGTCTAATTTCCTTTTAAAACGTTTACTGATGGTGTTGCAATCACATCTTGTGGACTGGGAGGTTATTCCACTCACAGTTACTCCTCTCCTTTTATATTCTATAAAGCAAAACATGGCGGGATATATGTCACTATACTATACATGTACTCTATTATACAAATTATATGAAATAGTGCATGGTTTGGAGTTGAATATACCAGAATAGACACCGATACATTTTTAATTTCTCGAGAGCGATTATATTGCATCGAGGCCGTATAGCCGAGTGCAATATAATCGCACGAGAGAAATTAAAGATGTAGAGGTGCCTATTATGGAATATTAACGGCAGGAATCATGTACTATTTGTTATAGATGATTATTTGGAGGAACTGGTTTTTAACTATGTTATAGTGCACGTTACCAGGTAGTAATTTAACGTGCACTATTATACAAGTGCATGGTTTGGAGTTGAATATACCAGAATAGACACCGATACATTTTGAATTTCTCGAGTGCATTTAATATTGCATCGAGGCCGCAGGCCGAGTGCAAAATAATTGCACGAGTGAAATTCAAAATGTAGAGGTGTGTATTATGAAATATTTAACGACAAGAAGCATGTACTATTTGTTATATAAGATGATTATTTTGAGGAACTGATTTTGTTATCATTATTTGATAAATCCAAATTGACCTTGCTCAAATTGTGAGTGTTCCCTCCAGCCTTCGTAGGCCCTGCGTAATGTGTACAAGCGCCAGCGCGTGTTGAAAATAACTTCGCGCTTTGCGCATTTTTCCCATTCAAGAACAAGCGCATTAGCACACATTACGCACTCCAATGCCATCCCCCACGCGGCTTGTTTGGCTCTCTATGGGAAATGTGTAAACACATAGCGTGCATAAATTGATGTTATAGTGCACGTTACCAGGTAGCAACGTTCACTATACCGGATTACGCACCGGTAATCAACCAATAGGAATACTCAATTTCCCATCATTATGACGTCATCATCTTATATACTGGATTAAGCATCGGTAATCAACCAATAGGAATGCTCAATTTACCTTCATTATGACGTCATCATCTTATATTATACTGTTGTTAACTGGCGGTGGAGGGAATAGCACGGAATATTACATCCCGAGCGATTTTAAATGCTATTGAGGGAAGAGTAAATAAGTCCCGAGACGAAGTCGAGGGACTTATTTTCTTCACGAAATAGCATTTGAAATCCCGAGGGTAGGAATAGTCCGTGATTTTCCCGACAACAAAGTTAACAACTGTTTTATCATCTGATTGTCAAATTGAAATCATAATCCGTTTCACTCGCTCACACAAACACCCGCTTCACATCACATTCACACAACACGCACAATACAGTCGATCGGCGTACTTAGATTGCCTTTCTTCAGTGGCGTAGACAGGTTCTTACACCTGGGGGGGATGATTTGCCGTTTTCCGGACCAAGACCAAGACAATTGCTTGAAAGTCTTCTCAGTGGGGGGGGGGGGGGGGGCAGGGGCGGATCTAGCTTTTTGCTAAGGGGGGAGGCTTGACCAATGCCGATGCGGAGCATCGTCCACGAGCCGCGTAGCGGCGAGGCGATTTTTTTTGGCTATTTTGAACCCCCATAAGTGATGTCTTTTTGCTAAGGGGGGGTTTGACCAAATGACGATGCAGAGCATGATTTTTTGGCTATTTTGAACCCCCGTAAATGATGTCTTTTTGCTAAGGGGGGGTTTGACCCAATGACGATGCGGAGCATCGTCCACGAGCCGCAAAGCGGCGATTTTTTGGCTATTTTGAACCCCCGTAAGTGATGTCTTTATGCTAAGGGGGGGTTTGACCCAATGACGATTTTTGGCTATTTTGAACCCCCGTAAGTGATGTCTTTTTGCTAAGGGGGGGTTTGACCCAATGACGATGCGGAGCATCGTCCACGAAGCCGCGAAGCGGCGATTTTTTGGCCATTTTGAACCCCCGTAAGTGATGTCTTTATGCTAAGGGGGGGTTTGACCCAATGACGATTTTTGGCTATTTTGAACCCCCGTAAGTGATGTCTTTTTGCTAAGGGGGGGTTTGACCCAATGACGATGCGGAGCATCGTCCACGAAGCCGCGAAGCGGCGATTTTTTGGCCATTTTGAACCCCCGTAAGTGATGTCTTTTTGCTAAGGGGGGGGGGTTGACCAAATGACGATGCAGAGCATCGTCCACGAGCCGCGAAGCGGCGATTTTTGGGCTATTTTGAACCCCCGTAAGTGATGTTTTCCACATCACATTTTCACTTGGCAGCCCAAGGGGGGGGGGGGGGGGGGTTTAAACCCATGATGGCGTTTTTCTATGCACATCACATTTTCACTTGGCAGCCCAAGGGGGGGGGGGGGGGGGGTTAAACCCCCCTAACCCCTCCGCTTCTGGGGGGTTAGATGTTAATAAGGTCGTGACCAGTCGGGCCGGAAGCAGTTTTGGATTTGGGGGGAGGCAAAACCTATGGGGGCTCACGATGTTGTGTGTGTAGAGGCTTATGCCCAACCACACTCACAGTGGTGCCAACTTTGAGCCAGATGTGAGAAAGAGACATTGCAAGGAGTGAAGAGACCAATCCCGAGGGAGCGAAGTGACTGAGCGGGGGGAGGGTGTGGGAGGGGGGTGTCCCCCCTCCCACGGTAGGGAGATTTTGCATTTTTGGACATTAATTGTGCAATCTGGTGCTTACCTAGATAGGAAATTCGGGGTTAACATTGACTGTATCTGGGAAAGCGTGTTATGATTTGATCGACCAGAAATTTTAAATATATTTTCACGAAGAAAACAAACACACTAATATGCACCCCAACACAAACACAAATATTGTATTTATATTTAGCGTCATACACAGTTTCAACATCACTATATGCCACATTATGTATGATCCAACAACTTAGCCAAGAATGAGTCCCGAGGGGCGAAGCTACCGAGGGCTGGGGCAGAGCCAAATAGGGAGGGTTTGAGAGGGTGTATCCCCCTCCCACGGAGAAGATTTTGCATTTATATATACACTTGAAATGGTGCAATTTGGTGCACGTCACACAAACAGCCAGAGCTAGGCCAGCCTACACTGGAACTACGTGGACCGGTATACAGAAAAAAATACCCACCCCAGGGATGTGTTTCACTAAACACTAAAATTGATTTTAGGATAGATTCAATAGGACGATTATCACATAAAATTGATGCTAAAAGCGATTTTAGCGTTTGTGAAACACCCCCAGACCATACGCAAGTTACACAATAAACTGAGATAATCTGTTCGCGCGCGAAGCGCGGAGCGAAAATTGAAAGTGGATGTATAAATTACTTTTTTAATGTTAGAATGAACAAGTCTTAGCTCATACAACTAATGTTTTCTTTCCCACTCGTATACAGATACACACACAAACAAATATATCCTTCCCTAAAACCTGGGGGGGGGGGGATGATTGTACATGTCATCCCCCTCATCCCCCCCGTTGTCTACGCCCCTGCCTTTCTTAGCACTAATATCTCAACATATTCAGATCACTGCATTTCTATCAGAACTATTTGTCGATTGTTTCCTTCGATTATATTTACCAGGTCACTTTCTGATCCAATTGTACTGAAAATCGCTGATTTTCGTTTTTTTTTCTTCTTTCGTTCGCTGCCCGCGAGATAAATGATTGTATACGTGTCACATGCACGTACCAGTAACACGGTACGATACGCCGTTTACGGTATGTGTACATTTTGTATCGTAAATAATTGCCATGTTATATTGCCATGTACTATCCAAAAATATAACACGGCAGCGGCATGTACTGTACTTACTAAGTCAGGTGTTATGTATACCTTCGTATAGTGTATAGTATACTGCAAGTTCGCTCAAACATTGCATGAACCTGAATAAGAACGGAATAAGTGGACTTAACCAAGGAGGTACTACTACCTCCTTGACTTAACAAAGGAGAGCTTAGCACTACAGCACAATCAGAACCACTCGCATACGCTCGCATATGGCACCACCCATCACTATAATAGGGGGCTGTAGTATCATAGTAGACAAGAAGTTGAAGTTCAATGACCGTATCTAAGCCATAATCGATAATCTCATCTCCAGAAAACTCAAAAGAATAGAACAAAAAGAGTGGAGGAGAACGAGGGGGGAACGAGGGTAAGATCCTCCAACTACACTGTCTAATTGCATGGAGTCGTACCTGTACTGGGTCATTGTCTTGGAGACGTACCTATAGTATATGGTGAAAATTAATTCAAACATATAGGGAAACTGACCAAGAATATATTGTGATTAAAAGTGAGCAAAGAAAAATCGGATTCCAACGGGATTCGAACCCGAGACCTCCGGATTGCCAGATCGGTGCTCTACCGACTGAGCTATATAAAACCCTACGCCGTCGTAGGGTTTTCTATAGCTCAGTCGTTCGTTGTGGACTCCGGGGACTGGAATGAGACAGCGAGGACAGAATCGCGGTCATGAAGGAGTGGCGAAGATCTTCCAGACCGAGACCAACGTTAGACACAAGACGGAATCAATGTACAATAGCAATACAACTGATAATAACAATAAATGACTTAAATGAAAATAACAATAACAACACAGGGTAGCAGCCATAGCACATTGTTGAAATAACATTGTTGAAAATAACAATAACAACACAGGGTAGCAGTCATAGCCCACATTTGAAATGTGAAGCTGTACTAATTACACCGGGTTATTCTACAGTACAAGTATGTTAGCAAACTTTTCTAGGCTGTTTGTCACGTGACTTCCAAACGTGATCATGGTAACTCAACAGGCAAATTAATGAGATCACATCAATATTACAGTTTAGATTAGTCTATCTCAGTCCAGTTGAACATTGTGACAACTTTAATATGACAGACATACATGTATATACATTACACTATATTGGTAGGCTACTAAAAAAAAGATTAAGAGGATAAGTAGCGGGTGGAGGAGGAAAGGGGAAGAAGAGAAGTAGAAGAAAAAGGAGGGGGTCGTGGGAGGAGGACGAATGGAAAGGGGAGAAGAAGAGGAGGAGGAGGGGGAGGAAGAGGTTGGGAAGAGGAAGAGGGGAAGGGGAGGAGGAGGATGAAGAGGGGGGGGGGGGGGGAGTATGTGGAAATCTGAAGATGGGGAAAGCAATAGGAGGGGGAAGGAGAGCTGGATGAGTAGAGGAGGATGAGGCGGAGGAGGAGATGGAGATGAAGATTGAGAAAGTAGGAATAAGAAAATATAACATTGACGAGGATTATCGCAGTACTAGAGAGCCGGTCTATGGCAATCATATACAGTATACTTACATAAAATGGCATCCATGATATCGTAAAAACGACAGAGATGACAATAATCTGTTTTGCAACGTTCAGCTCGGTTCGGTCTAATCTCTTCCTACCGCTCGGACGACGAAATCGATGACGATGTCGCTTTGTGTAATTTCTGTTCTTATCCGAGTCTGTATCATTAATTTCATCAGTACAGATCGATTGGCTCGACTTCGTTGTCGAGTCAATATAATATATCGCTTCATCGTTCGTAATGTCACTTTGTTTAACGATCAAGCCACGAGTCGTTACCATGTCGTAGTTCTGTTTCATTGACGAAGTTTCCCTGATGTCGGACGATCTCGCCGAGGAAATTGGACGCTTACATGTATGTCCGCATTTCTCGTCGTCATCCCTTGTAGTCCTCGTTATTGATGTCAATTTCACTGAGCTTCGACGGCGAAGCTCCATGATTTTCATGATGACGACGACGTTGCAGGCGTGAATGAATATAACAATTGTGATTCCCGTCAATATGAAGAGTATGGCAAATTCGAAGTCGTATTTTGATCCATGGACTTTATAGTCCCCAGGACCCACGCAATGACTCGTGTCATTAATCGTTGCTTCGTACGAGCCGAACCCGACGACGGGAAGCGAGGAGATGACGATAGCAACGATGACGACGGCGACGACAGCGAGTCTTGCCTTGCCGACTGTCGCTTTGACGCGGTAGTAGAACGGGGCCACGAGTGCTACGCATCGATCGAAACACATGAGTGCGTTGATGAATCCGCTCAACCAGGAGAAAAACAATCTTGTGATCGAGTCAAAATAGCATTTAAACGATGTCGAAGAGTAGAAATCGTAGAACATACCGTGAAGGAAGAAAAACGACACCGCGCTGAGGTCGACGACCATGAGGCAGAAAATGAGGTAGCGGGCGATGGTCGTCTTGCGTGACTGTTGAGTTGGGAAGATTTGCATTGCCCGCCGCGTGACGACCAGGGCCACGATGTTGGAGACGATGCCGATGAGGAGCGCGAGGGAGATGGACGCGATGAACATTACTGGCCGCTTGTAAGTGTATTCATTCTTAAAAGGATCGTCATTATTACGTAACACCGATGATTCGTCGGTTGATATATGAAAATGAAACGGTGAATGAGTGACGTTAACATGGAACGGCGAGTGAGTTCTGTTGCTGATGTCGAGTGTACTGATGATGGACATCGTATTAGTGTTGGTGTCGGAGTCGTGTGAATCATTAGATAATGGAGTGTACATCCTGGATGTTTCGTTAGTTGACAAGGATATGGAAAACGGAGAATATGTCCCGTTCCCGAGTTGATGTTGATCGTAAGAGTTGTCAATATTCCCGCTCGATGTCGACATTGCACTCCAATTCGAAGACGACATGATGACCGTTTGATCGCTCAAATTTATCTGAACACTCGGCGTAAAATTTCAGCTGTCATTTCGATATTCATTTCCATGATTACATCATTTTAATTCAGAACGTGAAACCGAACGACTATCTTTCGTTTTCCCGAATTTGTAATTAATCGGAGTCACCCTTGTTGAATATTGAAAATTTAAAAATATCAAGCACTATGTTTTCTCGGTCGTCCCATAAATGATCATACATGTATTTCAACTGGCGCCAGTGTAATTGAAAGGGAAAGAGAACTGTATATGCTCGAATGTCTTGCTTTTATGAGAAAGTACAGTCATGTAGTTTCACATGATATCACGAGATAGTAGTAAAATGCTTCTGGTTAGAATTATTGTAAAAACAAATATAAAGTCTATACTTTGCGGAGATCGGCAGCGAACTGCAAGGCAAGCCCAAATTGGATGGTGTATAGCACAGTTACAGCAATTATGCATAACGATGACGAACGTTAATGATTTTCAAAATATATTGTAGTCAAAGAGAATGAAAAGAGACTAATTTGCTCCGTCATTATAAAACAAACGGTGGTCTGACTTAAACTTTGGGAATCGAGAAGAGTTTTCACTTCCATAATTATTAACATTAATTCAGGATTGGTTCGAACATATAAAAAGTAGCTTTAAATACTTTCTTTCAAGCGATATTGTATTCCATTGAATGTTCCTATCTTCCTAGGTCTAGGATGTGTATAGAAGTTAGACGAATACAGATGATGTTCCATTTGTGTTGTCATATTTTAGAAATTGATCGAAAACCTTGTTTTCACGCACACAAAAATAGTTTCACATTTTACGGCTCTCAATATAGTCCAATGTTATTAACATCACCATTGATGACCAGGTTGTAAACAAACGACGCTGGCCTGTCGGGTATTCAGGAAATATTATACAAACTATCCAACATGCAGCAGTCCCCATAAAGTTGGGCAAATTGCAAATAAATTTATATCCAGTCTGTGAGTATATGAATCCTCTCCACTTCAGCATTCATCAACATCTGTATACGGAAGGATATGTTGTGTCCTGTAGATCTTCCGGTCGTTACATATAGGTTGGGTTGGTGCGGATGGTTTTATACTGTACTATAATATAATAACTATATTTGGGCGTATACGCGTGAGACGGACTTCAGTGCAGGTTGAATCTTTCTTCCCACCAAAATTGGTCTAATTTCCTTTTATAACGTTTACTGATGGTGCTGCAATAACATATTGTGGACTGGGAGGTTGTTCCACTCACAGTTAGAGTTGTAAACGTGAAGAACAAAGATACTCCTCTCCATGTATATTCTATAAAGCAAAACATGGCGGGATATATGTCACTATACATGTACTCTATTATACAAATTATATGAAATAGTGCATGGTTTGGAGTTGAATATACCAGAATAGACACCGATACATTTTTAATTTCTCGAGAGCGATTATATTGCATCGAGGCCGTATAGCCGAATGCAATATAATCGCACGAGAGAAATTAAAGATGTAGAGGTGCCTATTATGGAATATTAACGACAGGAATCATGTACTATTTGTTATAGATGATTATTTGGAGGAACTGGTTTTTAACTATGTTATAGTGCACGTTACCAGGTAGTAATTTAACGTGCACTATTATACAAGTGCAGGGTTTGGAGTTGAATATACCAGAATAGACACCGATACATTTTGAATATTTTCTCGAGTGTCTATATTGCATCGAGGCCGCAGGCCGAGTGCAAAATAATTGCACGAGTGAAATTCAAAATGTAGAGGTGTGTATTATGAAATATTTAACGACAAGAAGCATGTACTATTTGTTATATAAGATGATTATTTTGAGGAACTGATTTTGTTATCATTATTTGATAAATCCAAATTGACCTTGCTCAAATTGTGAGTGTTCCCTCCAGCCTTCGTAGGCCCTGCGTAATGTGTACAAGCGCCAGCGCGTGTTGAAAATAACTTCGCGCTTTGCGCATTTTTCCCATTCAAGAACAAGCGCATTAGCACACATTACGCACTCCAATGCCATCCCCCACGCGGCTTGTTTGGCTCTCTATGGGAAATGTGTAAACACATAGCGTGCATAAATTGATGTTATAGTGCACGTTACCAGGTAGCAACGTTCACTATACCGGATTACGCACCGGTAATCAACCAATAGGAATACTCAATTTCCCATCATTATGACGTCATCATCTTATATACTGGATTAAGCATCGGTAATCAACCAATAGGAATGCTCAATTTACCTTCATTATGACGTCATCATCTTATATTATACTGTTGTTAACTGGCGGTGGAGGGAATAGCACGGAATATTACATCCCGAGCGATTTTAAATGCTATTGAGGGAAGAGTAAATAAGTCCCGAGACGAAGTCGAGGGACTTATTTTCTTCACGAAATAGCATTTGAAATCCCGAGGGTAGGAATAGTCCGTGATTTTCCCGACAACAAAGTTAACAACTGTTTTATCATCTGATTGTCAAATTGAAATCATAATCCGTTTCACTCGCTCACACAAACACCCGCTTCACATCACATTCACACAACACGCACAATACAGTCGATCGGCGTACTTAGATTGCCTTTCTTAGCACTAATATCTCAACATATTCAGATCACTGCATTTCTATCAGAACTATTTGTCGATTGTTTCCTTCGATTATATTTACCAGGTCACTTTCTGATCCAATTGTACTGAAAATCGCTGATTTTCTTTTTTGTTTCTTCTTTCGTTCGCTGCCCGCGAGATAAATGATTTTATACGTGTCACATGCATGTACCAATAACACGGTACGATACGCCGTTTATGTACACGTTTAATACGGTATGTGTACATTTTGTATCGTAAATAATTGCCATGTTATATTGCCATGTACTATCCAAAAATATAACACGGCAGCGGCATGTACTGTATTTACTAAGTCAGGTGATAAATATAAATGTTATGTACACCTTCGTATAGTGTATAGTATACTGCAAGTTCGCTCAAACATTGCATGAACCTGAATAAGAACGGAATAAGTGGACTTAACCAAGGAGGTACTAGTACCTCCTTGACTTAACAAAGGAGAGCTTAGCACTACAGCACAATCAGAACCACTCGCATACGCTCGCATATGGCACCACCCATCACTACAATAGGGGGCTGTAGTATCATAGTAGACAAGAAGTTGAAGTTCAATGACCGTATCTAAGCCATAATCGATAATCTCATCTCCAGAAAACTCAAAAGAATAGAACAAAAAGAGTGGAGGAGAACGAGGGCGGGAACGAGGGTAAGATCCTCCAACTACACTGTCTAATTGCATGGAGTCGTACCTGTCTTGGAGACGTACCTAAAGTATATGGTGATGCGTTTTCCAATTATATAATTTGTCTGGAATCCTATTTTCCTGAACTTGTTGATGGAATGGACTACTAAAATGTTTACCTTTTATTTAAAAGAATATTATTCCCTTTAACAGTGCAAAAATGACCGCCAAGTAACATCCTATATATTACGTAATATAGCACATCGAAGGACAAGGACGAAGCATGGTGCATCTTCTGCAGACAGAGCCGACTCGACCCGATCCGACTGGTTTCAATCAGGCTAGAGTACTGTTGGTCCCGGTCGGTCGGAGCCGATTCATCGTGTTGAATTGGTCCCAACTGGCATCCGATTGTCTCTCGACTGGCACAATGTGTGTCGCGAGGCACTGAAAACTGAGCCGATCCGATTGAAAAACAGTCGAATCGGGTCGAGTCGGCTCTGTCTGCAGAGGGCTTACCTTGAAAACAGGATTCCATCATTTATATTGAAGTAATAATACTATATTGGAGTTATGGCGCAGCATTTGAAACTAGGCGTATCAGTTATACATGTATGGTATCCTAGACAGAAAAATCCATCTCGTTCTGGAGGGGTCCTTTAATATTATGACGTCATGCAATCCCCGAGATAGCAGGTGATACAAAAAAAATCGTCAAAGAACCCTCGAAACATTGTCTGATCTTTTCAGACTAATGGTATCCATGGCCCAATAAAACTGATTAATTTCATAATTACAATCTTAATCCAGCTGAAGCAATCACCCTGTCGAAAAGGGGTCGTACTCTTACAATTAGAGACCAAATCTATACGCACTTGCATTTTTATGATTTCTATAATGCCGTTATTGCTCAAAATTACTGTGCAGTGTATTGATTTATGTGTGTGCCGGTGTGGACATTATTATAGCCTTCTCGAATGCATCCAAATTTAGATTATGTAGCGTACTCTGCATAACGCAATAATCTTTTTTTTTATGAATCGCGGTCACTCACGAAAATTTGTTGTCCCATTTCCACACATGTTTATTACATACAGAAGTTTATGCATGACGCGGCAAATAGGGAGCGAATTCCAAATACGTCATGCTCTTTTTCATGTGCGGGAAATATGGCGTTATGTTTTCGTCATCGTGTAATACTTAATGATTATGTAGCGCCGTCTGGTCAGACCGGGGTGGGGGGGGGGGGGGGGGGGGCACACCTATGTTTATGTATTTCTTTATTTTTCACACATTTACCTCTTATGTGTTTAGGATTTTGTCATATTATTGAGGGTCGGGGCGCTATGGAGGGCATGCAAGTGGACTCCATCGAATGGGCAATTATGGAAAGGAAAAAAAGTGATTTTTTTTTTAAAAAAAGAAGAAATATAACGGATAAAAAAGGCGTGCAACCCCGGACCCGTTCTCGTGCATTTCCCCTAAACATGTAAATTCACAAGGTTGTACAATATACACTACTTCAACAAATGCTTGACCTCATTTTAGGAGGACATAGGATGAGTCGTAATTCGTTGTGGACTCCTGGGACTGGAATGAGACAGCGAGGGCAGAATCGCGGTCATGAAGGAGTGGCGAAGATCTTCCAGACCGAGACCAACGTCAGACACAAGACGGCATCAATGTACAACATCAATACAACTGATAATAACAATAAATGACTTAAATGAAAATAACAATAACAACACAGGGTAGCAGCCATAGCACATTGTTGAAATAACATTGTTGAAAATAACAATAACAACACAGGGTAGCAGTCATAGCCCACATTTGAAATGTGAAGCTGTACTAATTACACCGGGTTATTCTACAGTATAAGTATGTTAGCAAACTTTTCTAGGCTGTTTGTCACGTGACTTCCAAACGTGATCGTGGTATTAACTCAACAGGCAAATTAATGAGATCACATCAATATTACAGTTTAGATTAGTCTATCTCAGTCCAGTTGAACATTGTGACAACTTTAATATGACAGACATACATGTAAATACATTACACTATATTGGTAGGCTACTAAAAAAAAAGATTAAGAGGATAAGTAGCGGGTGGAGGAGGAAAGGGGAGGAAGAGAAGGAGAAGACAAAAGAGGGGGTCGTGGGAGGAGGACGAATGGAAAGGGGAGAAGAAGAGGAGGAGGAGGAGGGGGAGGAAGAGGTTGGGAAGAGGAAGAGGGGAAGGGGAGGAAGAGAAGGAGAAGAAAAAGGAGGGGGTCGTGGGAGGAGGACGAATGGAAAGGGGAGAAGAAGAGGAGGAGGAGGAGGGGGAGGAAGAGGTTGGGAAGAGGAAGAGGGGAAGGGGAGGAAGAGAAGTAGAAGAAAAAGGAGGGGGTCGTGGGAGGAGGACGAATGGAAAGGGGAGAAGAAGAGGAGGAGGAGGAGGGGGAGGAAGAGGTTGGGAAGAGGAAGAGGGGAAGGGGAGGAAGAGAAGTAGAAGAAAAAGGAGGGGGTCGTGGGAGGAGGACGAATGGAAAGGGGAGAAGAAGAGGAGGAGGAGGAGGGGGAGGAAGAGGTTGGGAAGAGGAAGAGGGGAAGGGGAGGAAGAGAAGGAGAAGAAAAAGGAGGGGGTCGTGGGAGGAGGACGAATGGAAAGGGGAGAAGAAGAGGAGGAGGAGGAGGGGGAGGAAGAGGTTGGGAAGAGGAAGAGGGGAAGGGGAGGAAGAGAAGTAGAAGAAAAAGGAGGGGGTCGTGGGAGGAGGACGAATGGAAAGGGGAGAAGAAGAGGAGGAGGAGGAGGGGGAGGAAGAGGTTGGGAAGAGGAAGAGGGGAAGGGGAGGAAGAGAAGTAGAAGAAAAAGGAGGGGGTCGTGGGAGGAGGACGAATGGAAAGGGGAGAAGAAGAGGAGGAGGAGGAGGGGGAGGAAGAGGTTGGGAAGAGGAAGAGGGGAAGGGGAGGAAGAGAAGTAGAAGAAAAAGGAGGGGGTCGTGGGAGGAGGACGAATGGAAAGGGGAGAAGAAGAGGAGGAGGAGGGGGAGGAAGAAGTTGAGAACAGGAAGAGGGGAAGGGGAGGAGGAGGATGAAGAGGGGGGGGGGGGGGAGGATGTGGAAATCTGAAGATGGGGAAAGCAATAGGAGGGGGAAGGAGAGCTGGATGAGTTGAGGAGGAGACGGAGATGAAGATTGAGAAAGTAGGAATAAGAAAATATAACATTGACGAGGATTATTGCAGTACTAGAGAGCAGGTCTATGGCAATCATATACAGTATACTTACATAAAATGGCACCCATGATATCGTAAAAACGACAGAGATGACAATAATCTGTTTTGCAACGTTCAGCTCGGTTTGGTCTAGTCTCTTCCCACCGTTCGGACGACGAAATCGATGACGATGTCGCCTTGTGTAATTTCTGTTCTTATCCGAGTCTGTATCATTAATTTCATCCGTACAGATCGATTGGCTCGACCTCGTTATCGAGTCAATATAATATATTGTATCATCGTTCGTAATCTCACTATGTTCGACGATCGAGCCACGAGTCGTTACCATGTCGTAGTTCCGTTTCATTGACGGAGTTTCCCCGATGTCGGACGATCTCGCCGGGGAAATTGGACGCTTATGTCCGCATTTATCGTCGTCATCCTTTGTAGTCATCGTTATTGGTGTCAAATTCACTGAGCTTCGACGGCGAAGCTCCATGATTTTCATGATGACGACGACGTTGCAGGCGTGAATGAATATAACGATTGCGATTCCCGTCAATATGAAGAGTATGGCAAATTCGAAGTCGTATTTTGATCCATGGACGTGATGGTCCCCAGGACCCACGCAATGAAACGTTCCATTAATCGTTGCCTCGTACGAGCCGAACCCGACGACGGGAAGCGAGGAGATGACGATAGCAATGATGACCACGGCAACGACAGCAAGTCTCGCCTTGCCGACTGTCGCGTTGCCGTGGTAGTAGAACGGAGCCACGAGAGCTACGCATCGATCAAAACACATGAGTGCGTTGATGAACCCGCTCAACCACGAGAAAAACAATTTTGTGATCGAGTCGAAATAGCATGTAAACGATGTCGAAGAGTCGAGTCCGTAGAACATACCGCGAAGGAAGAAAAACGACACCGCGCTGAGGTCGACGACCATGAGGCAGAAGATGAGGTAGCGGGCGGTGGTCGTCTTGCGTCGAGTTGGGAAGATTTGCATCGCCCGCCGCGTGACGACCAGGGCCACGATGTTGGAGACGATGCCGATGAGGAGCACGAGGGAGATGGACGTGATGAACAATACTGGCTGCTTGTATGAAGTGAATTCATCCTTAAAAGGATCGTAATCATTACTTAACACCGATGATTCGTCGGTTGATATATTGTGATCATAAAACGGTGAATGAGTGACGTTAAAATGGAACGGCGAATGAGTGCTGTTGCTGATCTCGAGTGTACTGATGATGGACATCGTATTAGTGTTGCTGTCGGAGTCGTGTGAATCATTAGATATATTAAATTGAGTGTACATCATGGATGATTCGTTGGTCGACAAGGACACGGAAGACGTAGAATATGTCCCGTTCCCGAGTTGATATTGATCGTAAGAGTTGTCAATATTCCCGCTCGATGTCGGCATCGCACTCCAATTCGAAGACGACATGAAGACCTCAGTTGGTAGAGCACAAGTCTAGCAATACGGAGGTATCGGGTTCCCCTTCTTCTAATATGTATTCCTCCGAAATGCAGAGATCGGCAGCGAACTGTATAAGGCAAGCCCAAATTGGACGGTGTAGAACAGATACAGCAATGATGCATATACGATGACGAACATTAATGATTATCAAAATATATTGTAGGCAAAGAGATGTCAAACGAGAAGAGACTCATTTGCTCAATCATTGAAACAAACCCGGTGACCTAAACTTTTGGAATCGAGAAGAGTTTTCATTCACGCGATATTGTATTCAATTGAATGTTCCTCACTTCCAGGGTTGTATAGAAGTTGTCACATGTTGTCACATTTTAGAATTTGTTTGAAAACCTTGTTTTCACGCACACAAAAATAGTTTCACTTTTTACTTTCCCTCGTCCAATGTTATTAAAATCACCATTGGCGACCAGGTTGTAAACAAACGACGCTGGCCTGTCGGGTATTAAAGAAATATCATACAAAACTATCCAACACACAGCAGTGGCGTACAGTTGGGCAAATCGCAAATAAATTTATATCCAGTCTTTGAGTATGAATACTCTCCACTTCGATCAGCATTAAGCGCCTATGAATCTAAACAGCATCTGTGGACGTACTTATCCGAAATTACTCTGTCCGATAATAATTAGCAGTTAGAGTTGTACAAGTGAAGAACAAAGATACTCCTCTCCATTATTCTATAAAGCAAAGAATGGCTGGATATATGTCACTTTACTCTATATATAAATGTTATGTACACCTTCGTATAGTGTATAGTATACTGCAAGTTCTCTCAAACATTACATGAACCTGGATGCAATAAGTGGACTTAACAAAGGAGAGCTTAGCATAATTCACAATCAGCTCCACTCGCATACAGTGGCAACATGCACCCGCCACTATAAGGGCCTGCGTGGGTCAATCGTATCTCAGCAGACAATAAGTTGAAGTTTAATAACCGTATCTAAGCCATAATCAATAATCTCATCTCCAGAAAACTCAAAAGATTAACAAGAAGGATGGAGAAGAATGAGGGTTTATAAGATCCTCGAACTACACTGTCTAATTGGAGTCGTACCTACTGGGTGTCTTGGAGACTTAAAGGTGCACCTGTAAGTGTCTAACTCCACAAAAATTAATTTGAGCTTCCACATTTCTCTTCCACCGTGTTGTTTGGCTTATGATAAGAGAAGAATAAAATAGGGTTAGATTTTGTCAAATGCCCCTTTAGTATGACGATATCTATCATTGATAATAACTCAGCTCAAGAGCGTTTATAAACGGTCATAAACGTCATACTGTAATTTGTTGTAAAAGCTGACGCACATTTTCGCTTTTTTAACCAGTGTTCTTTTTCAATGAAACTTTCACACATCATTCGGACATATCTTACAATGATTTTGGTATAGGATTGAAGTCTCAAATGTCATTTTGGGCAATATCTGACACTTTACAGGTGCTCCTTTAACTATACATTGAGCTGCACCAATGGGGCATTTTAGATAGTATATAGGCTTGCATTGGGGTGTACGTAGACTATCGATGGTAATACATGTATAATTCATTGCACGCAATTAACTCATCAATATACATAGTATCAAAATGTGAGGGACATCATCGCGCTCTAATGATACATAGACCGAAAATCCGTCTCTTATAGGTTGTTCTACTGTTGACGGCTTCCTGTAGGCATGGTAAGAAAATGTCTTATTATCAAAGATTAGTGCGGTACATGCAGGGTTCCACTTTCTCTTTGTTGCGCATCATATCATGCATCATCAACGTCTTTATCATCATCATCATCGCCATCATCGTCATCATCGTCATTATGATCATCGTCGTCGTCATCATATAGTCATCATGATTATCAGCAGCAGCCGTAAGATCATACAAAAACCAACAACAACAACAATATCATCATCATCATCATTATCATCATCCTCGTCATCGTCATAATCACCACCATCATCATCATCATCATCATCATCATCATCATCATCATCATCATCATCGTCATCATCGTCTTCATCGACATCGTCGTCATCATCAAACTTCACATGAACACCTAAATGGTAAACTTCTGGTTGAACTTCTCCGCCTTGTTCCGCCTTGTGACCTGGAGAACGCACATGGACGTTTCGATATAGATCTGTCTCTTCAGGGCCCCGTTACAGAAAGAGAATTAATTGCAACTTTGCAATCGATTGCATCTCTTTCTGCACCGGGACCCTAAAAATTCAAACCGATACGAATTTTTGTTTAAACAATTCTAAAGAAAGCACCTGTCATAATAAACCATTAAGGTCATGCATACATATCTCGTGTCGGACTGCCGGGGCCTACGAAAAAGGTGTGTGTTACCAAGGAGGTATTAGAAATGTCATTGGTGTTACTCCATATGAAATGTCTTCAAAGGCTTCGCAGTCTAAACATGACCTACAATTAGTGGCACCTAATTAGCACGGTACGGTATATGAACTCATCAACGACCAGAAACTAGGCAGGGTTACGGGTTAGAACTTGGAAGGATTCTTCGAGCTTAAATAAATGCGGTATTGCATCTACGGAACTATCGTTATTTTGCTCTTTACCATCATTGATAATATCATTATCATCACATATTTAATAGAAAACATGATAATAATGAATAGTATAGACACGTTTGGTCTTATTTTGGGTTGCCAAACGACAACTCACTACAGATGCACAACAAACTTTATGAAATCACAGCCTCAATTAATACCGAGCATCAGACTATCTAACATGAATTATTGAGGGCACACGTTATATTTCATTTTGACAAGGAATTTCCGCTTTTCTTTATTTGTTAACAATTTTATTATTCGGGGAAGGCACGTGCCCCCATGCCCCCCCCCCCCCCCCCCAACAAGGGCGCAACACATTGCCCATAGCTGCCACACAATGTAACCATCTTCTGACTATATATACTTCGCACAAAAAGTTCCGCAATCGAGGTTTGCGCATTAATAACTTTTCTATTAGGTTATTACCATTGATAAATTTGGTATAATTGGAAAGCGTGAATTCTATATTTTACATTGATATAACATTTGTTATGAGTATTTCATCATGGAATGTGCATTACATCCGAATGTAGGGCAAAGTCAAAAGTGAAATGTTGCACAATGCACTGATTCTGTCAACAAAGGGCCTTCCTTTTGTTTGAAGATTAAAATGTGGCTTGAATGCCTATTACGTTATTACCATTCATACATTTGGTATCATTGGAAAGCGTGAATCCTCCTCTTTACATTGATATAACATTTGCTATGGATATTTTATCATGGAATGTGCATTACATCCGAATGTAGGGCAAAGTAAAAAATGAAATGTTGCAAAATGCACTGATTTTGTCAACAGTGTGCCTTCCTTTTGTTTGAAGATGCATGACCACCTCACCCCCATTCAAGCCAAGGAAGGCACTCTGTTGACAAAATCAGTGCATTTTGCAACATTTCACTTTTGACTTTGCCCTACATTTGGATGCAATGCACATTCCATGATAAAATATTCATAGCAAATGTTATATCAATGTAAAGATGTAAAAAATGTAAAAAAGTTATTAATGTGCAAACCTCGATTGCGAAACTTTTTGTGCGAGGTATAGAAGGAGTAGAGGCCTGGTCACATATCACCGGATAGCGTAAACGGATGACCAATGAAAAGAAAATTTGAGAAATCAAATTATCAAGTCATATTAGTCGTCTCCATCGCTTCATGCACACACTTTTACGCCGGAACGAACAACGTACATCGCCTGAAAAAGAATGGAAAATAAACGCATACGAACAGATCAGAGACGAACAGATTTTATAAAATTGTACTCTCCGTCGGGCATACGTTTACGCTATCCGGTGATATGTGACCGGGCCTTTACTAATAACTCTCTATCTAGAGCGGCACAAGTAAAGGGTCAGTCGTTACATGTGTCAACCTGTCGTTGTCTGAAGCAAATAGCCTGACCGGACTGACCGGAAGTAACTACCCTGGTTATCTTTATACGCGTAGTTTTTGAGTTTCCATTATGTAACTTTCGTCGGCGGCAATAGGCTACTTTTTGAGAAACCAGTCAACTCGATCTGTACCCCCTCCCCGCCCCGAGGGGTCTGGGTTAGCCCTTGTGGGAGTCGTCAGTTGTTCACACATAACCAGTCATCTTCCTGAAAATGTTTGGGAATATAATGAAGTGACATATGTAGGATATAACACCTACCCCGATTTCTCACATAACGTTTTCTTTTTAAACACGTATAAAACATGAACCTTTCATTTTCTACCTAACAATGTACACTCGTAGAGTAAATACACCATTCGTATGTTTAATTATGTCTCAACAAACTTTTCTAGGCCACGTTAATGGCTATGTTTGTCACGTGACGTCCACACGTGATCATGGTGATTCAACAGGCAAATAAGATCACATC
This sequence comes from Echinarachnius parma, assembly GCA_037951105.1. Classification (NCBI taxonomy): domain Eukaryota; kingdom Metazoa; phylum Echinodermata; class Echinoidea; order Clypeasteroida; family Echinarachniidae; genus Echinarachnius; species Echinarachnius parma. The sequence goes on from JBAMJV010009552.1 coordinate 29,213, forward strand.
AATACAGTTTAGATTAGTCTATCTCAGTCCAGTTGAACAAGTAAACTACAACTATAATATGTTGTATTGTGAAAACTTCATTATGAAAGACATCCAAAATGACTCTATATTGGTAATAACAATAAGATAAAGAGGATGAGAAACGGGTGAAGGAGGAGGACATGGAGGAGGAGGAAGAAGAGAAGGAGGAGAAGAAGGAGGGGATGAAAGGCGGAGGAGGAAAAGGAAGAGGGGGAGAAGAGGAGGAGGGGGAGGAGGAGGAGGAGAAGGAGGAGGAGGAGGAGGAGGAGAAGGAGGAGGAGGAGGAGAGGAGAAGAAGAGGGGGAGGGGAGGGGAGGAGGAGGATGATGAGGAGTAGGAGTAGGGAGAAGAAGAGGAAGTGAGGAGCAGAAGAGAAGAAGGATGGGCAGAATGTGGTGGAGGAGGAGGAGGGGAAGGAGGAGGAGAAAGATGAATAAAGCAAGGAGAACAATCATAACATTGATGGTGGATCATTGCCATGGAAGATAATCAGAAGAGCAGGTTGGCAATTAAATACTTACATAAAATGGCATCCATGATATCGTAAAAACGACAGAGATGACAACAATCTGCTTTGCAACGTTCACCTCGGTTCGTCCCAGTTTCCTCCCACCGCTCGGACGACGAAATCGATGGCGATGTCGCTTTGTGTAATTTCTGTTCTTATCCGAGTCTTTATCATTAATTTCATCGGTACAGCTTGATTGGCTCGACCTCATTGTCGAGTCATAATAATATGCCGTTTCTTCGTCCGTCATCTCACCGCGTTCGATGATCGAGTCGTGAGTCGTTATCACGTCGTAGTTCCGTATCATTGACGAAGTTTCCATGATGTCGGACGATCTCGTCGAGGAAATCCGACGTTTACGGCCGCCGATCCCGTCTTCGTCTTTTGTAGTCCTTTTCATTGATATCAATTTTACTGAGCTCTTTCGACGGTGGAGCTTCATGATTTTCATGATGACGACGACGTTGCAGGCATGAATGAATATAACAATTGCGATTCCCGTCAATATGAAGAGTATGGCAAATTCGAAGTCGTATTTTGATCCATGGACTTTATAGTCGCCGGGGCCCACGCAGTGACTCGTTCCATTAATCGTTGCCTCGTACGAGCCGAACCCGACGACGGGAAGCGAGGAGATGACGATAGCAATGATGACGACGGCAACGACAGCAAGTCTCGCCTTGCCGACTGTCGCGTTGCCGTGGTAGTAGAACGGAGCCACGAGTGATACGCATCGATCAAAACACATGAGTGCGTTGATGAACCCGCTCAACCACGAGAAAAACAAGTTTGTGATCGAGTCGAAGTAGCATTTAAACGATGTCGAAGAGTAGAGTCCGTAGAACATACCGCGAAGGAAGAAAAACGACACCGCGCTGAGGTCGACGACCATGAGACAGAGTATGAGGTAGCGGGCGATGGTCGTCTTGCGTGACTGCCGAGTTTGGAAGATTTGCATCGCCCGCCGCGTGACGACCAGGGCCACGATGTTGGAGACGATGCCGATGAGGAGCGCGAGGGAGATGAACGTGATGAGCAGTACTGGCTGATTGGGAGTGTATTCATTCTCAAAGGGATCATCATCATTACTTATCACCGATGGTGATTCGTTGGTTGATATCTGAAAATGAAACAGTGAATGAGTGTCGTTGCTGATGTCGAGTGTACTGATGATGGACATCGTATTAGTTTTGGTGTCGAAGTCGTGTGAATCATTATATATATTAAATGGAGTATACACCCTGGACGATTCGTTGGTCGACAAGGACACGGAAGACGGAGAATATGTCCCGTTCCCGAGTTGATGCTGATCGCGAAAGTTGTCATTAATCCCGCTCAATGTCGGCATCGCACTTGGTAGACGATATTGTGACCGTTTGATCGCTCATAGATATCTGAACACTCGGCGTAAAAATCCAACTGTCATTTCGATATTCCTTCTCATGATTACATAATTGCGCGAACCCCATTTGAATTCAAAACGTAAAACTGAACGACTATGATCTTTCGTTTTCCCGATTTATTAATCGGAGTCACCCTTGTTGATTCTTAAAAAGGAAAGAGAGCGATGTTCACATTCAAAATGTAAACAAAAATATCAAGCACTATGTTTTCTCGGTTTTCTCAGACATTATCATATTCCAACTGGCGCCAACGATATTGAAAAGGTATGAGAACAACATGCTCGAATATCTTGATTTATGAGAAGATATAGTTTCATATGATAATTTACTCACGAGATAGTATTATAGTTAAAACGCTTCTGCTCAGAGGGAATTATTGTAAACAAACAACCGGTGCACGGGCTTTCTAGCTCAGTTGGTAGAGCAATCCGGAGGTCTCGGGTTCGAATCCCGGGTAAACCCTAGTTTCTTTGCTCCATTTCATTAAAACAAACGGTGCTCTGACCGAAATTTGGGGAATCGACAAATGTTTTCATAGATATATTATAGACATTAATTCCAGATTGGCTTATATATCAAGTTTCACAAGAAGGTCAATTTATATATAAACTTCTTTCATGCGATAATGTATTCCATGTAATCCTTATGCTCCTATAATTACCAGGTTACATAGAAATTAGTCGCTTGGTTCTTAGGAGATACTGTCACATTTACATTGTCATTTTAAGAATTTGCTCGAATATCTTGTTTTCACGCACACAAAAGTAGTTTCACCTAATTCTTTCCCTCGCCATATACTGTATATAGGTACTGTAGTCCAATGTTCTTAAAATTACACTTATTGATGACCAGGTTGTAAACAAAAGACGCTGCTCTGTCGGGTTTTGGGTGAATAGCATCAAAAGTATCCAACGCACATGCAGCGGTTCCCATAAAGTTGGGCAAATCGCAAATAAATTTATATCCAGTCTTTGAGTAGGAATCCTCTCCACTTCAGTATTAAGCGCCGATGAGTCACAACAGCAATTGTGGACGTTCTTATCCGGCGAAGTGACAAGTCACAACGATACTCACCCCTCTGTCAGATAATTAGTAATTGGAGCGTTGTCAAAGTAAAGATTACATAATTACAGAAATACTCTTCTCCATTATTTTACAAAGCAACGAATGGCGGGACTTCGTTTCGACCATGTTCTCATAAAGATCGTACAACCATAATTCTGGAGACAGTCACACATAATTATGGGATGCTGCAATTCAGATTGATCTGCGCCGCGACAGATAAGTTGAATAAATCGATCTAGTTCAGCCTGAACAGATCTACTGTGTTATTTAACAAAGAAAGTGTGAGTGAGTGAAAGTTACAGCATACTTATTGTCCAATCAAAATAATGTCACTACACTCTATACAGGGGCCGCGGAACCACGGGGGCTGGGGGGGGGGGGGGGGGGTGGCTGCAGCCCCCCCCCCCCCCCACTTTTGGGGCTTAAAACAAAGAAATACATAAGCATAACATAATAAAATATATAACAATTCAAATGTGGTCAGCCCCCCCCCCCCACTTTCAAAACCTTTCCGCAGCCCCTGCTATATGCCTTCCAGTGGCGTGGCGTGGTCGAGCTGATTGGAAAGGGGGGGGGGGGGGGGGGGGTGATGGGCACACCTTATGTAAGTATCTATGTTTTTGTCAAAGATTTTCCACTCATGTTTTTGTCAAATTATTAAGGGGTAAATTCCACGGTGCCCCCTCTTAGCTGCGCCACCAACGCCTTCGTTATACCCAGGCATACATTATTGACGATGCTAATGTATTCAAGCATAATAATACTGAACACAAATACAAAGTACACGTTTATATGTCGAGTGAAAGTTGAGACATACTTTTTTGCCATCACTTTACCACTGTAATAAATTAAAATGATATTGAAATGAATAATAACATAATTCATTTCATTTAATTTCATTTCATTTTCGTTTCAAACAAAATATAATATAATTTACAAATTCAAGTACACGTTCGTTTCATTTCACTGAACCCGGAACTGTGAGTCCTGTGAGTACGGTAATAAATACAAGTAAGTAAGAAAGTACAAACATGGGTTTAAACGAATAATGATACAAGTCGAAGACTATACAGTGGCGTAGCGATGTCGGACTGATTGGGGGCGGGGGCACACGGATTATTGGGGGGGGGGGGGGGAGGGGAAGTTGTGTATCTCTCTATTTTTTCTTTTCTTCTCTTAAGTTCCCTTAAGTAGCTGCGCCATTGATTGTATAATGATATTTTATGCCCAAACGCCTTTTATAATTATCCGGCGAATGAGAAGGAAGCTGGTTAATTATAGCCAGCGACCCCTACTAATGTACAGTATAGCACTTTGCTTATACGGCTGGCTGTATAAACGTAGATAATTAGATATATTGCCTCGGAGGAGTGCGTTATTATAAATCACTGTTTGATAATCTACCAATCTAGCATCCTTGTCCAATTATGTAGTAAAAATAATTTATGAATATAATTAATTGGTTTGTTTGTTTGTTTGGTGGTTGGTTGGTTTCTTGGTTTCTTGCTTGTTTCATTAGTTGTTATATAGTTTAGCTGTTTGGTTATTTGGAATTTTACAGACGCATTCATTCAATTATAATCAATTGTGAATATCTGCGTCTGGGGCAGCCTTTTACCGTAACCATCCGAGGGACGCAGTCTATGTTTCGAACCCGAGCCGATTCATTTATAAAGCAGAGCTCTGGTCACTAGACTATATAGAACAGTTCTTGTCATACCAGTCTGTCTGTGAGATCCTATCTAGCTTAGCCACATGGATATTCTGTAGACTAGCATTGACGTGTACAGAAATATCGATGGTAAATTGCACGCAATTAACGTATATCCTCGCGCTCTATAAAACGGCCGAAAATCAGTCTCTGTTTCGAAGGTTGTTCCGCGGTCGGCTTCCTTCAGAAAAAGGTCATATTTATCAAAGATTACCCCCCCCCCCCCCCTCCATTTTGAGGCTTTTATATCCATGCAGTGGCGTTCGAGTGGGGGTCCAGGGTCCCGCCTTCAGTAGCACATCATCATCATCCATCATCATCATCCTCATCATCGTCATCATCGCCATCATAGTCATCATGACATCAGCAGCAGCAGCGTGATCTAAACAAAAAATAACAATATCATCATGCATCCTCAACGTCATTATCATCATCGTCATCAACATCATCATCATCATAGTCATCATCATCATCATCAGCAGCAGCTAGCAGCATGATCATAAAAACAACAAAACAACGACAACAACATCAGCAACATCATCATGATCATTATCGTCATCACCATTACCATCACCATCATCATCGTCATCGTCATCATCGTCGTCATCATCATTATCATCATTATCACTGCACCTGAACCTCTTAATGCACGTGTTTCGCATTGTGACATGGATAACGCACATGTACGTTCCGATCCGTCTCTAGTCCAAGCCGATACAAAAACAACTTAACCATTCGAAAAGAAACACCTGTCTTAACCCACTAAGGACATACATATCTCTTGTCGGAATGTAGGCCTGGGGGCCTACAACAAAAATGTGTGTTACACTATCTGAAATGTTTTTTAAAGGCTTAACAGTCCCAACACGAACTCCAAGTAACACCTAATTCAAATTGGCACGGTATATATATGATGTCACCAACAACCAGAAACTAGGCAGACATTTCGGAAAGTATATCTAAGTAGAATATTAAGGTGTTACATAATAAGGTCGTCCTAGATATTGTATAGCACATCGAAGGGCAAGGATGATGTATGGCACATCTTAGCCTTAACTCTTAGAAATAGTGGGTAAAGCTTGGATACATAAGTGCCCTCATTGATGGGTAAACCAAAACTGGGCATTTCTATGCCCAACTGCATAATATTTTGTCCAATTATTGCTCATTCTTACCAAAAATGAACAGTAATTAGGTTCAGTTAATTTTGTTTGTGTTTGTTAGTTTGTGTTTTGTGTTTTTTTGCTTTTTGTTTGATGTATTGATTGTTTGATTTATTAATTGTCTCTTTGTTGTTTGATTGATTTTCTTTTGTTATGTATTTGTTATTGCTTGCCAAGTAAAAAAAAACATGACTGGGCCAAAGAACCTCATCCCCGGCGGCAAAAACGTGCGCGTACGCACATTGCGGCACATTTTTGACAGCACAAAGCTGGACTATCATTATTCATCATAGCTCACCGGACCCTTGGCAAGTGCGAGCAGGCCAGCTAGTAGCCAGGGTAAGTTGGGTGCGTACGCACCCCCCCCCCCCCCCCCCCCCCCCAAATACAAAATAATTGTTAAAAGCTTACAAAAGCTTACAATAATCCTGGCTACGGGCCTGGTGCGAGAGTAGGCTCATGCTCATAGGGGATTTTAAATTAGTGGCTTAATGCGATTAGCGATTTAGTGCCCGAATGCTAAAACAAAAGGATCATTAAAACATTGTACCAACCCCCGAGCCCCCCCCCCCCCCCGTGCCCCCAAAAAAGGACAAAAATGATACAAATATACAAAATAATGATAATACTAAAATAGCACCCGCAAGTTCCCGCTCAATGCAAAATAAAGTTTATTGTGCGATTTTTCGCCGATACTGAAAAAAACCCACACATTGTCAAAATCTTGGCTAAAACTAAAGCGATAAATCTGAACACAAGGACTTATTCGGCGGCACGTGATGATAATGTAACAATCATTATTCTGTCCCTCTTGGTGTTTTGTCGATATTCACACATCATACAGCATATACACACGGTTTTACTCACCCTTACCATAGACTTACTACGGTCATACCAAGTAACTACATGTATGTGTAGGTCAACGAATACACGTTCCATTTCATTCTATTTCCCTGTTTCGGAGATCGAGCCGTAGATGCGCCTATTTTAAGCGGTGGTCACAACCCGCCGTACTTGCAAGTGCGTGCCCCGTGCGTGCTGTCTACTTGCAAAAACGTGGGCAAAATTTGGGTATCCGTACGTGGTGAGTACCGACTCAGTACCGACTCAGTACGGATTTGGGAGCACGCAGACACGACGTAGCACTTTTAGTGCACGAGGAACTTTCGCTGCGTTCGCTGCGTTTTCGCTGCGTTCTACAGCCAATGAGCGCACGTGCGTGCTGCGCACGTGATAAGTGCGTGGTCCGTGCTTACTCGGCACTTCCCCAGTTCAACTGTCCAATGAGCACGCAAAACTCACGTGGACCGTACCGAGTAAGCACGTGCTCCGCACTTACAACGCACGTTGTGCGCACTGATTTCTGCAGTATAATATGAGCAGAAAAGGTTGTTCGCACTTGCACGCACTTAGTGAGTAAGGACACCGTACGTGAGCAGCACGTGTAAGTACGGCCTCCGTACGATAACGTGGCAACCGCACGGAGACCGTACGTTGTAAGCACGTTGTAAGCACGTACAACGCACTTACCACGTGCGCAACGTACGATGCACTCAACCGCTCACGGCCAGGCGTGGCGTGCGGGCCACGCACTTACACCGTGCGTTGACGGTACTCCCTCCCTGCTCTTGCCACTCCCTCCCCACGTTTTCAGAAAAACGTAGCGGCCGTGGCCTTCCCAAAAAACGTACGGACAAAAAACACGCACGGTGGGTTGTGACCAGGGCTTATTAATGATTGCTTGCAGCAAGTATGCTCCCCGGGGAATTGAGAAGTTGCGCCATACCATTAAGTAACAAATTGGTTAACGAATAAACGTTCCATTTTATCATATTAATTAATTTAGCCTGTAAATCGATGTGCATATATAAATTATATATATGTGACTGCTTACGGCTAGCTAGCATGCTCCCCATGGAGTTGACAAGGTGCGCAATACCAAGTTACTATAATTATGTAGACCCAGGAATACCGTACGTAGCCTGTAGATGCGCCTATTAAATATAATGATTGATTGTGGCTAGCATGCTCCCCAGGAAGTTCAGAAGGTGCGTCATGCCAAGTAACGTTTATAGGTCAATATATACACGTTCCATACACCATTAGCCTGTATCCTATATAATGTAGATGCACGTATTTAATGGTTGCCCGTAGCAAGCATACTCCCGGGGGAGTTGAGTAGGTGCGCATTGCCATTAGTAACTATCATTTTGGTTAACAAAATACACATTCCATTTCATCATATTAAATTAGCCTGTAGATCGACCTGCCTACATGTAATATGACCGCTTGTGGCTAGCATGCTCCCGGGGAGATGAGATGGTGCATACTAAAATATGGTTCGGTATGGTATTGGTGATGATGACGACGACAGCGACGACGGCGACGCCGCCGACATACACATTCATTGTATTTAGTGTATGTGCGTTAGCTATATGCAACAGGTATACGTATATGAACTAAAATGGCAAAAGGTCTTTATCCTATCGATCATCCTACGACATAATCGACGAATCCCGTTCTTTTTGTGTGAAAGGATTAAGCGACCATCGATCACAATTGATTGGGATTAATAGGATAACAAGATCGGATCAATAGATAAACCCTTTAATCTTCGGCCATTTACGACACATGCAGGAATCGATCAGATAAACGAGACCTCTTGGATCTGATCGATACAAAGAAAGAAAAAAAAAACAACACAGATAATTAAACAAATAAAAACTCGCCTTGCCGCAATAATGACTTTCAATGAAAAAAAAAAAAAACATCTCTCAAATTTGCTGAGTCGTGTCCCATCCTTCACCTATAAGTTCGCTGGAAAGTAGTCACACAATCAAACCTGTGTATAGTGACCATCCACGGGAAACACGAAAAGTGGCCACTATAGACAGGTGACCCCTATAGACAGGTTCTATAACATTGTTTTCCTCTGCTGGGGAATACATTTGGTGGCCCCTATAGGAAGGTTGGCTTATATAGACATGTGGCCGCTATGACAGGTTTGACTATACCCTCTTCCCCTTCGTAACTTGTCAGACTTTTCTTTCCTCTTTCCTCTTTTGTACATATTTCTGCCTTTCCCCATTTCTGGTATATTAATTTTCTTGTTCAAAACAAATTTTGAGCATTTGTGAAACACATTACAGGGTCCTCTCTTCACTAGATCTTTTTGGACAACGGATGAAATCACTAAAACTAAACTTACTGTCACTGATTTAGGGGCCGATTTATGAAACAATTTGTTTGTGAGGGGGGAAGGGGGGGGGGGGGTGATCTATTGCTTCATGCATAACGACTCCTGTGACCACTGTCAAAACCACCACTACCGCTGCTACCACCACCACCAAAACCACTACTTCTTCTACAAATACTACAACTACTACCAACATTACTACCACCATGATCACCACCACCACTACTACTACCACATCACCACCACCACCACAAGCGCCACCAACAATACCACCACCACCACCCTCATCAACGCCATAGCAATAATTTTCATAGTTAAATCACCACCATTGCTACAAGTACCATCACTAAATCATCACCACAACCACTGCCAACACCATAGCCAACACTACTAATATTGCAAATATATATAATTTCTACAAACACCACAATAACACTAAGCTACTGGCACCACAACCTAAAACACTATTGCAACCACTATCATCATCACTTCATCACAACTACCGCACCACCATTACAACCAATAATACCATAACCAATAATACCATAGCCACTACCACTAAATTCACCCCCACTACAATTCAATTGACAATTCAATGAGTAATCCAATTGATAAGTCAATTGATCACAAAGTTCTGTATTCACATTTGATGCCACTTTATTCAAGCATACATTTTTACAAACATTTCCTTTTCTTTTAATACATGCAGTGGAAAAATAACCAATATTTTACAGGCATGACAGCGACAAATAATACTTGTACATCTTGTCACAAACAAATTTGTTTAAATTGGTGTTTTAATGAGAGAACAATGGTAGCAAAATGAATATACAGTGAAATCCGCCTTAACGACCACCTGTCTATAAAGATCACATTACATTCCAACCTGTGTATAATGACCACCCAGGGGAAACAAGAAAAAAGCCACTGTAGACTTATGACCTCTATAGACAGGTTCTATAACATTGTTTTCCTCTGCTGGGGAACATTATAATGGCCACTATAGGCAGGTTGGATGATATAGACAGGTGGCCACCCAGACAGGTTTGACTGTACTTGACTCCTTAGGATGCAGTTTACATGTAAATTAACCCGTCTTTCAAGACCACCTACTTACAAAGCCCACATTTTCTGTCTCCCATGAGTGGTCTCTATAGACAGGTTTCACTGTACAGTAGTATACATTTTTACACATTACTTATAATACAAAACTTATATGTATCAGAAATATAGAATACATAAATGATATCTTGCAGGTTAAAGGGAAAGTACAAACATCATAGTTTATCTCACTTTTGTGTCAAATTGTGTCAAAATTCACAGCCGACAATGAAAATATTAATTTTTCAAAGGCCGAACACAAATTTGCTCGAAAGAAAAGTACACAACCTTTCACAAAGTCGCACAGCAGATTTATGCATATCTGCTTAACATGTATTAAAGGGTGCCTACTTTCGTTTTGAGCCAATCTAACATGACAAGATATTCCTACATAGCTGTAATCAAGTACAGCTTACGGTAGTCAAGTAACATGTACTACAAAGCATTAAACATGTAATGAAGGAATTTCATAAAGTTGATGTAATGTTCTTACTACTTTCATGTGACTTTTGAACAAAGCCTAGATATTTAACAGAAAAGTTCAGCATTATGTGTAGCTGTAATCAAATACAGCACAGAGTTACATGAGCGCTTGCACGCTTGCCCGGGGCACGTGCAAGTCAGGTTCAGAACAAGCACGGAAAGTGGTTGCCCAAATCGGGCAAGCACATTCTATTCAATAATTCAAAGCAAATTCAACAATGTTTTACTATTTGAGCAAGTGAATTTTCTAAATGGGTGAATGTTGTAGAACGTCAACATTTTGATAATTTACTTGCCCAACTGGGCAAGTGCACGGACAAGTCATGTAGGAAAGATTTCAAAATAGATGTAGAGCAATGGAGAAAAAAAATACACTGGGGCTCAGGGTCATTTAGCCCCCAAAATGCCATGAAGAGGTTCAACAATTAAAGGGATCTAGTAACTTTGTTGACATGTGCAAAAAGTGATGAGTGGTTGATACAATGGATATTTTTATATGATGTGTCCATTGGGTGTTGTGTGAAAATTTCAAGTTAAACGGACGTTATATGGCCGAGTAATGAGCAAAAATGCAAAGTGATATTCACTAACTCATTGCACTAACTTTGTACACGATTTTGACGATCCAGTGGATTATTCAATATCTGAACACTTAAATAATATCTTTTTAACGAAAGGGAAATTTGAAAAACCGAAACCGGTCCCATGATTTTATTGTCAATACGAATACAACAAGGTATAAGGGAACCGCTAGAATTCCAATTGGATTTTGAGGATTTGGACAATGTTACTTAGTCCCTTTAATCAAAGAGTACCCATAACTTTGCATAGAGTTCAATGGACAACAAATATCAGAGTGCTATTTCATTACATGCAAGCTTGGATAGTATAATGTGCAGATGTTTTGAAAGCTGATATAACTGTGTACATATCATTATTTTTATCACCATCACCATTACCATAAATAGGACAACTTCCTTGTAAAAACAGAAATCTGGCACAGCAATGACCCAGTTATGAAACCATTGCTTTCCATGTAAGAAAGTTAGCATAATGTGAAAGTTGATCAACATTAAAGCAGTCTATAGTGCAATAACGGTACTCGGTAACTTTGTCCGAGGACAAGTGGTAAACTATTTATAGCTACCATGCCAGTACAGAGCAATGCAGGAATTAATTTATAATTTAAGGTGGCTACTTTTTCAATCTGATGGATAACACAAAATATTTCACATACATGTAATACCCTATGTTAATTTTAAGGGCTACCTACTGATTTCAGGGGGCTATTTTGAAAATTAGGGGGCAAAATCGCCCCCTGCCCCCGTATATTTCCTACCCTGGTACAGAGCAATATCACAATGTCTCAATGCCCTCAGAGCGTTACTAATTTCTTTCTCACCCAAACCAAAGCAGCCTTGCTATAGCTCTCATTTAAAAACCCTTTTCCACATTCCCATACTTTAGGTTATACACTTGCAATAATATTACTTTTTATAAAATGGCATTACCGACTCTCATTTTATTACACTGGCAAATTTTTTTTAGTAGAAAAGCAGTTTCCAGCAATATTTTTCTTCAAAATTGCATATGACCAAAGGATGGCAAGTATCCATGTGATGCTTCTTGTAATATTTGCAACAGTAACAAAAAAAAAAAGAAGGAAGAAATAAAAAAGACCAAAGTTTTTGGTTCAAAGCCAGAGAGGAAAAGTTGACATTTCCAGTCTTACCGCAACATTTGACCTTTGACCTTAGCCCCAGAAGTTTGGTCCACCGAACCTCGCTCAAGGACCCCACCATGGTACTAGCTATGATAGCATGAAGAAAGAGATTTGAAGCAAGAGAACGCGTCAACAGCAAATCTATGGTGTTGTTAAGGTGACTTTTTATGATTTTTAGCAATTTCTTTAAAAGAATGGCTAATTCAACTTTTTAATTATTGTTTATTTTTCATTTAATTCATTTGTATGCCTTAATACAGCTTATGATGATCATTTAAATATTTGACAATAAGATACTAGTTATGACAGCATGAAGTAAGAAATATGAAGCAATAAAACATGTCAAGGACAAATGTATGGTGCTGTCAAGTTGACTTTCCAGACAGCAAGTTGCAAAATGAATCTAAAATGAAACTAGTTGAGAATTTATGTTTATTTGTATGAGGGTCACACAATTAGTTCATGGTAATGTATGACTTTGTTAGTGTGAAATCACACACTTCTTTTCTGGAAAGCAAAACCATGGTGGTACTATATGAAGCAAGCTGTTGTATTCTATTAACCAATTCTGGACTGGTCCCAAAAATACTTTGGGGAAGGGACTATGGAGACCTAATGTTATATCAAAATCAAATCAACTGAAATTGGTTAAGAATGAATGCAATATAGAAAATAGGTTAATTAGCACTTGAGAATAGAGTACAGAAGCCATGACGTCACAAAAACACTTTTTTAGAATTTTTAATTTTGGACTTCATTTTCAGAAAAAACATAACAAATAATGTCCAAATACCGAAAATCAAAGGAATTGGTTACGAATTGGCTGAGTTATGTCCATCCGAATGAATTTTACTTCAATGGGCAATCAGTGTTATAGTGCATTGGTTCATAAATTAATGAACCAGTGCACGATAACATTGATTGCCCATTGACAAAAAAACATTTGGATGAGCATATCTCCACTAATACGTAACCTATTCCTTTGATTTTCGGTATTTTGACATTATTTGTTATGTTCTTTCTGAAAATGAAGTCCAAATTTGAAAATTCTAAAAAAAAAGTTTATGACATAATTTATGACATCATACTTCACCACTCTATACTGTACTCTACTTGAGAATCATAAAATAATACAAATTATGTCAACAAACTGGGAATCACAAACTTAAGTAGTTTACAGGTATGCTCTTGTACAATTATTGATGTCAATTAATCTTCTCAAGTTCTATACAGTCAAACCTGTGTATAGTGACCACCAAAGGAAAGTAAGGAAAGTGGCCACTGTAGACAGGTGATCTCTATAAACAGGTACATGGCATTGTTTTTTTTGCAGATCATGTTTAGTGGCCACTATAGGCAGGTTGGCTGCTATAGACAGGTGGCCACTAAGACAGGTTTGACTGTATATGATATAGATATGGCTATGACCGATGCGGGTTTGTCTATGGCCAAACTTGGGGATATAGCTATTGATCAATATGCGTACCCCCTATCTCTGGTAAAAGTAGTGCTGTAACTGACCTTGATGATCGGATCGATTGATCAGATCGGCAAATTTTTTTTGATCATCGAAATCGGATCGCAGATCGGATCGGATATGATCGGCCCAAAAAAAAAAAAAAACATTTTTTTTTTTTTCTTTGAAAAATGATCCCCCCAAAACACATTTTGGGAATATAAATGAATACCAAAGCAACATATATCCATATTACTAAGCCCAAGGTAATCTTGTACGGGTATGCTTTCATTTCAAACTGATTACCTCTTCTTTTACAAAATTACTCACGCCGATTCTGAGCTTAGTCCCATGTGATTAATTTGGCGTAACCTTTCAGAATCACATGGGACTAAGCTCAGAATCGGCGCGAGTAATTTTGTAAAAGGAGAGGTAATCAGTTTTAAATGAAAGCATACCCATACAAGATTACCTTGGGCTTATTAATATGGATATATGTTGCTTTGGTATTCATTTATATTCCCAAAATATGATTTTTGGGATCATTTTCCAAAGAAAAAAAAAAGGATTTTTAAAATTTATTTATTTATTTATTTTTTTTTTGCCGATCCGATCTTCCGATTTTTTCTGCATGATCGGAAATCGGCAAAAACGGTCCAATCATGTATGATCGGATCGTGATCGGCATGCCGATCCAATGATCGGTTACAGCACTAGGTAAAAGCTTATAGTCGACACATTTAAGTAAACCCACGGGTGCAGCGGAGCAGCTACAGGTCTCTAGGGCTCTGTTGCAGAAAGAGATACAATCGATTGTAAGTTGGAAAATGTGCGCACTTCAACCATTTAGATTTGAGTATTTAGTCACATGATCTGAGATACAATTAATTGTAACTTTACAATCGATTGCATCTCTTTCTGCAACTGGGCCTAGTATAGATAATGTTGAATACATGACTTTAGTTACATTGATGGAAACCAAAGACAATTCTGTCATAGGCATATTTTTCTAAACAGATTAAACAGTTGAAATTGAAATTTCACTGTTTAATTGCAATATATGCTTCTCACTTGAAGCTAATGTGGAAAACTTAAAGTGAAATACTATTTACATTAACAACAAAATGTGCCTCACATGCTTACAAATTTCTTGTAATCAGCACAAATAGAATTACAGATGGATAGTCTGTTTTTAACTGAACCTAAGCGATCGCTTATTCTTTTTCATTTTTTGATTTGCAAACTCTGTTCACCTCCTTCTGTTCCTAGGACGAAGCTCCTCGGTCGCGTTCCCGCGCAGGAAAATGTAGTTCTTCTTCTGCGGATTGTAGAACTCATGTCCCTGGAGTGAAATGAAACAAACAGACCAACGCTAGTAGATAACTTTGTATCATTGTAGCTCGATTGGACGGGTAATAATAATAATAACAGATTGCATGCATAAAGCGCTTAAAGGGGACCACCAGGCAAAGGACACCACATAATTATATGTTTTGGTACCGTTTTGTGATATCAAATAGATACCCAACATTTTGCAAAGGGTTGTGTAATTCATAAACAAAGCAATTAATTTCCACCACTTACGGAACCACTGCTATTTCCTGGTTCCAAACGGGCCAAGCATTTGCGAGTGCGCCAATGCTTTCACGCGTACATCAATAGATTCCCGGATGATTCATTCGCTCTGCACAGTGCGCTCTGGCTCTGCACGCATATAGTCTACGTAATTCAGACCGCATGAACGCATGGTTGAGAATGGTAAAGCATTTTCCAATTATATATTTTTTTCTGAGAACATATTTTTGTGAACTTGTTGAAGGAATGGAATACTAAAGATGGTACCTTTCTATAATAATAATAGTATTTTTGGGTGGTGGTACCCTTTAATACAAGGTTTCTCAACACTGAAGCCTTGATAAGGAGGTGCAGTTCAAACCAGCACAATTATCTTGTGCACTATTTCAACTCCACTGGGAGCATGCTAGCCCAAGCTGCATGCTTAGGGCACTACAGGCTAATTAACATCCGACCAAGTTCCCATTTATACTCCTAGGTAGAGAGCAGCTATATATCTTGCCCGGGCATTGATCCGTTTTAAACTCGATCCTGTAATATAAGTGCTTATCCGATTGTGCAACAACACTTCCATTTCAGAAATTACGGAACTTTCAATTTTGGTGGCCCAAAGCCAGAACTGAGTGGTCCCTTCAAACCAAAAGGAATTAATTACTATGTTTGTTTTTTGTAGCCCAATATGGCAAGTACAATTTTGATGAATGAAACACTAAAAATCTCCTAGATCCAACCACTATTAAAAGCCCCAAACAAACAACATTTGTTTCAGAACCATTACTACATTACAACAAATGTGAGGCCATTTTTCGGTAGTCTTACCTTTGACCAATCGTAGCTGACAGCATAGGCAAAGATATGACCCTTGGCATCAAAAGCGCCGCACGTGATTGGCTGTTCCATCTGTTCGGACGTCTTCAGTTTGGTCCTCGCGTCTTTGTCCCAGAAGCTGAACTTTCCGTCCGATCCCGACGTCGCTAGCGTGCCGTATTCAGGGTGGAAGGCTATCGAGTTTACCTGCAAATAATTAAAGGAGATATAGACAAGTTTGACAAGTTTCACTTCAAAATTGCTGTCACAGTACAAGATAACTCTGCAATTTGAAGGTGTCATCTACAATCGTTCAACAGCCTTCAACGTAAATCATATTCCATATTCCACTAATAATTCCTTTAAATGTTTTTTTGTGTTTGTTTTTCAACATTTTCCATTATTTTCATTAAAAAAACAAACAGGGTCAACTTTTAATTGATTTTGATGTCAAGTTCCCTTAGCCCATGGAACTTTAAAAAGAATATCTAAAGCCAATGGCTCAACATAAGCACAGGTCTACTGGCCTGGGGGGTGTTTCACAAAGATCCTAAGTTGAACTTAACTCTAAGTTGGACTTAAAAAGTATGGAAAGCCGTTAGTTTCATTAAATTTGTTTGGTAAAAGTCCTATAAAGGGGCATAAAATGTTGTTTCAAATCATTAATATTTTTATTATCAAGGAGATTTCATGTTATTCATGTAAAATTTATGAAAAGTCTAAAATACTTGCATGTTTGCTTATGAATTTATTTTATTCCAAAGCTACAAATGGCTTTCCATACTTTTTAAGTCCAACTTAGAGTTAAGTTCAACTTAGGATCTTTGTGAAACACCTCCAAGGAGTAGCTTCTGTCCAACAAATTTCATTGATGCTTAATTCCACTGGTCCCAAATGGGCAACCAAATATAACAACATTTGTTGCATTTTTTCTTTGTTTGGGGCCAACAGATTTAAGGTTACGGGCCACTATAATGTGAAAAAGCAAAACAATAACAACATATTTCTAGCATCCCCTTAGCCTATGGACCTGTATATAGCTTTAACAAAGAAATTAAAGGAAGACTTACTGCATAGATGTCCTGGCTGTTGTACGACGCTCCATTCGATCGATGGCACTTAAAGGTGAAGTTATCCTTTCTGTAAACATCAAAAGAAAAGCAAACATATTTAAATCTCACTAAATAGTATATTAATTTCAACTTATTATCCAATAAAAAAGCTTTCCGATCATGAGATCCCGAGTTCGAACCCTGCCCACTCCCTTTGTCCTTCAGCAAGACAATTTATCCACAATTGCTGCTTTCTACCCAGGTGTATAAATGGGGACCTGGTAGGAAGTGAAAGCCTATATGTGAAGGATCTTCTCAATGCCCATGAGCCGCTTGGAAGGAATGCTCCCCAGGGAGTGGAGATGGTGCACACAATGTGTGCAGGTTTGCATTGTATCCTATGACCGGGGGTAATTTTATCATTGTAAAGCGCTTAGAGATGATTATCAATCATATTAGGTGCTATCGAGTATATTATTATTATTATTATATGTCAGAAATGTAAAACTTTGTTTAACAATTAATTCCAAGTTAAGCTTGCTCTAGTGACCATCTGTCTATAAAATCATCTGGTTTTCCCCAGAATTTTGTTGGCATGTAATTGAACCTGTCCATACAGATCACCTGCTTGTAAAGGCTGCTTTTGCCACCTTTGAACATACAGAGTTGTCTACATACAAACCTAAGTCAGGGCTCCACACTATTTGCCCAATTGCCCAGAAAATTCCATAAATGGTCTAATGTGGTTTCCCAATCGGGAAACTTCCATTTCTGTTCAACAACAAAAGAAAAAATGTAAATCACGTAATAAATCTCATCTAGAAACAAGCAAGAAATTTGCTAAGCAGATCGAGCCACATGGCCCAATCCAGTTTTTCTTTTGTTTCACATTGCTTTTTTGGGGGGCAAGTACATTTTCTGTGCAGGCAAGTAAAATTTCAAAATTAATCGTTTCAAAGTACGAAAAGAAGTTAGTGTTAAGGCTTGCCTAAAACTTAATACAACAAAAAGAAGTTTGACTCACGGATTGGCAGCCTGCACAAACTGGATTGCACATCTCCCTTCAATGCTCCCCAAAGCAAAGCCTGTTGGTACGTTCTTCTTCATGTCTTTGAAGATGGCAATCGTTCGAAGCTTGAAAAGCAAAAGAACACATGACAAAGCTCATTAACATTCAGTAATTTGGAGATGTGTGGTCTTGACATTTCTCAAAACCTTTATAAATTTGTAAAAGCATAATTACATTTAGTCAAACACACACCAGACCTTAACATCATACTAGTATATGTCATGTCACCATAACAATCGTCATCATAATCGTCAACATCTCCACGATCACCATCACCACAACCACTACCACTGCCGCCACCACCACCACCACCGCCGCCGACTTCACCACCACCACCACCACCGCCGCCGACGCCACCACCACCACCATCATCATCATCATCACCATCATCATCACCATTACCTGGTATTTCAGAGGTGAGTCCATTCTCCTGAACTCTGAAGGTTGGTTCTCGAGTTGGTAGATGATGACGTTCTTGTCTGCCGTGCCTACCACGGCCATCGGGTACATCTGAAAACACAAGGTAGAAAACTTGAACATCAAATCAATTTTGACCCCCCAAATAATCATAATAATAATATGGTTGTGTAAAAGGTGTATTCTAATATTATTTCCCCTGTGAATAGAAAAGATTTTGCAAAATTAGTTCACATAAATTGTTTTATTTTGTTTTTACTGATTTTGACTATTATTCAACTGATTTCATTGTGAGCAAGGGTTATTTTGAGGATGTAATTCAACTATAACCCTCCCATTGCCATGGGTGACTCTAGTCACAATACTGACAATATATCCATATAATCTGGGGGGTGTTTCACAAAGATCCTAAGTTGAACTTAGCACTAAGTTGGACTTAAATATTATGGAAAGCCATTTGTAGCCTTGGAATGAAATATATTACAAAGCAAAAAAACAAGACTTTTTTACTTTTCATAAATGTTACATCAAGTACATAAAATCTCCTTGATAATAGAAAATATGCATGATTTGAATCAACATTTTATGCCTTTGAAAAGGGACTTTTACAAAAAGTTTTCAAAGAAACTAATGGCTTTCCTTACATTTTAAGTCACTTAAGTTCAACTTAGGATCTTTGTGAAACACCCCCCCAGATCTCTTGATTTGTTCCTTCATGCACACAATCTATTAAGTTTGGAATGACTTGTATGAACATTTGACATCTATACCCAGCTCCTATTAACCCGTTCCATTTGAGTTTCTGATATCCTCATATACAACCCACCCGGTTCCCATACAAATGTAGATGAATGGGTAGTTTCTGATATCCCCATATACAACCCACCCGGGTTCCCATACAAATGTAGATGAATGGGTAGTTTCTGATATCCTCATATACAACCCACCCGGTTCCCATACAAATGTAGATGAATGGGTATTAAAGTGAGGCCTGTAAAGTGTCAGATATTGCCCAAAATGACATTTGAGACTTCAATCCTGTACCAAAATCATTGTAAGATAAGTC
This sequence comes from Echinarachnius parma, assembly GCA_037951105.1. Classification (NCBI taxonomy): domain Eukaryota; kingdom Metazoa; phylum Echinodermata; class Echinoidea; order Clypeasteroida; family Echinarachniidae; genus Echinarachnius; species Echinarachnius parma. The sequence continues at coordinate 49,029 of JBAMJV010009552.1, forward strand.
CGAATGATGTGTAACAGTTTCATTGAAAAAGAACACTGCTTTCCTGGTTAAAAAAGCAAAAATATGCGTCAGCTTTGACAACGGACGTTTATGAGGTTTATGACCGTTTGTTAACGCTTTTGAGCTTAATGATAGATATCGTCATACTAAAGGGGCATTTGAAAAAATCTAACCCTATTTTATTCTTCTCTTACCATAAGCTAAACAACACAGTAGAAGAGAAACGAGGAAGCTTCAAGTAATTTTCGTGGAGTTAGACACTTTACAGGCCTCACTTTAAGCTGGGTCAAGTGGATTTTTGCAATTCAATTTGTCACTTGGAGGGTGAAAAAACAAATATTACTCACCACATCTGCACAGTAGCACCTCTCTGGAAGCTGTATGCTCATGATGGGGTTGGGGGTCCTTGTGTCCCAGAACTGGAGTGAGATAGAGCAAGAGATAAATAGTGAAATAATAATAATGATAGTGATGACAATGTATTCGAAAAGGGTAGGGCCCCGGCCCGGTATAGGTAATCTTTTCTGTGGGTGGGTGGGGATATTGTGTTGTTTTTTTTGTAGTGTATTATTAACTTAGTTGTATTGATTTGTATTTGATTTATTGTCTTGTTTTATTTTGTTTTAAAAATGTCATGTATTTTTAATTGGACCCCTATGAAAAACAGCTGTGCTGACTAGGGTGTTCCGCGACTTCCGCCCTTTTGTGGAAATAAATAAATTTAAAAAATGATCTTTATGATGAATCAGAGGTGCCAACCTAGCAGGGCAAGTGAAAATCAGTGGAGGTCAAGTACAATTTGTCACTTCTCCAACCGGGGCAAGTAATCGTGTTTAAATCACATGATTATGTGGATAAAATGCAAGAAAATAATCAACAGCAACTCCTCTCTGAACTTTCCAATGGTTTCACTTATTTTTCTGTAAGTGTTCTTAATAGCAATGACAATTTGAACATTTCTTTTCTAATAAAACAAATTTGAGCAAGCTATGTTCAAAGAAACTTGCCTGACCGAGCATGTAGCAAAGAAACTAAATGTTTGTAGAACCAGGCATGTGAAATTACAATGTATGATTTTATGTTGGAGTGTACACCAGAATGAATGTCCAGTTTTGGACAAATAAATTAATAATCTATTCTCATCTCAAATATAATTGTTGTCCGGAATATACCTTGATGGTCTTATCCCAGCTGCCAGTCATGACACAGGAGTAGTTAGGAGCCTTCACCCACCGAACACACTTTATTGGAGCATCGTGCTGCAAAAAATAAGAAGTAAATCAAAGATGAATAATATAAATGTATCAAGATAAATTGGCATAATTTTCCTCCTTGTTTTAGTTTACAGACAAACCCATCTTAGCAGCCACCTGACTATAGCAGCCAACCTGCATAAAGTGGCCACCCAGAGTGATCCCCTGCAGAGAAAAACAATGTTATCGAGCCTGTCTACAGTGTCTGTCGATTTTTCTTGTTTCCTGTAGGTGGTCACTAAACACAGGTTTTACTGTAGTGTATAGTGATGCTCAATTTAATGCAAATTTCAGGTATAACATGCTAGACCCCAGTCTGAGTATTTTGGAGACCAATCCTGAAAAGCTTAAAATCTACGAAAAATATAAAAAGCTGATATAAAGCACTAGCTAAAAAAAATTATCGTCAAAGAATTGTCAGTCGGTAACTAAATGAAGACCAGCCAAAAAGTTGACAAATTGTATATAAAAGAACGACTGCACCACTAGATGCATTAATTCCCTATCCCAAGCTAAATGGAACAGAATCCACTACACATCCAAGCAATGGTGCAGACGGCATATTTATAAGCAAGTAAGTATAGGGCACTATTCATTAAAAGGTACATGCACTGAGCTAGGTATAGCTGGGTTTTTCACGCTGTCCTCCAGGTATTAAAGCTTTCACATTTCATTTGAAGCACTTGTCCATTTCCCCAACTAAATCGACAAATAAATAGAAAATCATGCCATTTCTCTTTAAAAAACAACATACATTTACCAAGTTGAACAACACACATTGTGCAAATATGAATGGATAACAATGTTGAACTAAATGTGACCGGCTATAGCAAAACCCGGTACTTATCGGTAAAAATAAAAATGTAGATTTTCACACCATTAGAAAGCCCTTATCACAAGCATTCATTTGATGCTTTGTTCTAACTAATTGGTCAATAATTGGCGAAGATATGATTTTTCAATTTTACAATCATAGGTCTTTTACACACATTGTGTGAACTTCAAATGCCCATTTCTTGAAAACATGTAAGTGCCGGGTTTTGCTATAGCGGGTCACAGATGTGTACTCACCTGAGCAATCTGTATGGCTTGGTTGCTGTTCAGGTCCCACATCTTGGCTGTGTTGTCACATGATGCCGTAAACACCTTGGTTCCGTCCTAACAAAATCAATCAAGAAACAACAAAATAACATTAAACTTCTTGCCTTCTCTACACACATAAATCAAACATTATTGCTGTTACAAGTATGGCTTTGTTGCTGTTCAAGATAGTTCCACATGTTGGACGTCACTCGATGCTTGTGACTACCTTGGCACATCTTTACAAAACAAGCGATCAAGAAACAACATCATCATAAATTACCAAACTTTATTCCAACTCACACAGACACAGGGCTTGACACAAGCACTTGTACGTGGCCATTAAAAATGAATGCAGGGCAAGTAAAATTTCATAAATGGTCTAGTTTGCTTGCCTCCAGCGAACAAAATACACGGGGGCGGAGGGCGAATTCGCCCCCGAAATGCTCAAAAGAGCCCCCGGAAAAAAAAAAAGTAGCCCCCCAATTTTTTTTTTTTTTTTTTTTTTGGGGTGGGGGGGGTTTTGGGGATTTTTTGGGGGGATTTTCTGTTTATAAGATGATCACTTACAGCATTAGAGCTTAATAGTAGCCCCTGAAATTCGAAAAAGAGCCCGGAAATTTGTAGCCCCCGGGATGATAAAAGTAGCCCCCGAAAGTTGGAAAAGTAGCCGTTGGAAAAGTAGCCCCCGAAATTAAAATATTAATTTTTTCGCTGCTTGCCTCCTGTTGAACTCCTGTTCAACAACTAAAGAAAAATGTAATTCCTTAATACATGTATGTAAATCTCATCTAAAAGATAGCGGGCAAGTACAGTTTCTGTTCCGGCAAGTAAAATTTGACGATTTAAGAATGTATGTGCCCGATCGGGCCGGTAAAGTGAACAAGTTAGTGTGGATGCTTGCTTTACCCATTGTCATGTATATAAACTATAAAAGGCCCAATTTACCAAATGTTGCAATTATACTTACGTCGTGCCAGTCGACGTCCGTGACGGGTCCTGTGTGTGTCTGTTGGGCCTTGGGGATGGTCTGGCCCGAGGCTTGGATCTCCCAACAACGCACCTAAATATTAAATTCAAAAGATTACGGTAGTAAAAAAAGTAGGAAAGAAATGTATTTATATATTTAAAATAGAAGTGTGACCTCTGATTTGATAAGATGGAATGCTTAGGCCAGCTATTGACTCTTATTTTATTCCATAAGCAATTGTTCAACATAGTAGGCTTGTCAAAGGCCAAAAATATGGGCGTTGGCTGCATTTTGGAGTACGATTATTGTACTTGGCACACATATTCCTTGGATCAAAAGAAAAAAATTCATCCAAAGAGACACTCTGTATCTATGCAAATTAGGCCTAATTTCCATAATTTATGCAAATTTATTCATGAAAATGGGATATTCTATGAAAAAATTTTTTTTTAATTCCTTGGATCAAAAGGAGAAAATTCATCCACAGAGACACACTGTATATATGCAAATTATGCCTAATTTCCATAATTTATGCAAATCTATTCATGGAATGGGATATCCTATGAACATTTTGTATTTATTGAGATATTTGAAGGAGAAACATTTGAAAATAGATTACCTAGGCCAGGGTAAATCAAGGTCAGTGGATCAATCTAGCAGATTATTTTAATGTTTGGTGACCATCTAACCACTCAAATTCAAGATGGCCATAGGCAGCAATGTTAAAATTCGCACATTTTTTGTTATTGTTGAACTCTATATATCTGTATGATATGTCTAGTAAAATCATTACTGGGATGTAAAAATCTATTATTGACTCATCCTTGGAACAAACTACGAAGATATGTCAAAAGAGACACACAATTCCTATTATTTTATAAATTAGCCTCATTTGCATAATTTATGTATTTAGACACAGGAATGTAATTTATTATGATATTATCGTCTTCATTGAAATACTTGAATTTTAACATTCCTGCGGCGGCCAAATTGGATTCGTGAGACAAGATGACTGCCAATGCTGACAATAACCTGCTAAAAGTATTTGTTTACTTTGACTTACCCTAGTTCATCAACTGCATAAGTTAAAACATCAATTATTTACATAAAGACTACAATTTCATAATCACATTTGTGTACTAATGTATACATTATGCAAATTGTTCTAATTAACATCTATAAAGTGTACTTCTTTTGATAATTATTCTTATTTTGTTTCAAGGATGGATCCAAAATTGATTCAGACATCCAAACAATTGTTAAAATAGACACATCACACATGTTTGTACCATGATTAGTTCAAAAGTAATACAAAATATACAGTTCTAATTTAACATTCCTCGATGGCCAGAATTACTAGATTACTAGATTACTAGATGGCCACGAAAGGTTAAAATAATCTGCTAGATTGATCCACTGGCCTTGATTTACCCTAGACCATCTATTTCCAAAGTTATTCTCTCAAGTATTTCAATAAAAACACCATTTTCATAGAATATCCCAATTTCATGAATAAATAAGAATAAATTATGGAAATTAGGCCTAATTTGCATAGATACAGAGTGTCTCTTTGGATGAATTTTTTTCTTTTGATCCAAGGAATATGTGTGCCAAGTAAAACAATCGTACCCTAAAATGCAGTCACGGACCCCTTAACAAGCCCACTCACAGCTTTCAACAGTGTTTTTTTCTCCATGCAAATTTTGTATAATAATTTTTAAAAAAATAATGCCCAATTGAATTAACCTTGATAAACGTAAAAATAACCTTTTTAGGCGAGAATAGTGGGCTACAATTAACATAAATTTGTGCGTAATTCCTTGATAAGATTCATCTGATTGTGAAATCTGTAAATCAAAAAGTGTTATTTTCACACAATCAACTTACATTTTTTGACTTGATGTTTCGAACATCGTTGATCACAACTTCTAGGGAAGAACATTGAAGATGTTCGAAAAGTCAAGTACAAAATAGTGAAGTTGATTGAGTGAAAGTAACACTTTTGGCAGGGCTCCACACTTACCTTTTTTGTCAGTGACCCGGTCGGGCCAGTGAAATAATTTCTTCCCCCTTTCTGGTGGCCCGAAAGAAATATTGACTGGCCAGAAATTTTATTTCATGAGTAAACTTTTTACTATTCAAAATATCCCTCTTTCCTGATCAAACTGTGATTATAGATGAAGCATGACATGGAAGAAAACAAGATTTTTTGTATTTTGTCATTGTCAGGTTGAAAATCTGCTTGCCCGAACGGGCCACCAAAATGTAACTGATATGCATTTTTGTATGCACTTTTATGCATTCACTGGCCCCGGGCCAGTGGGCCAGTGCAGGTTTTTTATTCTCTTACATTGTTGTCCCACGATCCAGCGATGAGGAATGTGTTGGGGATGCTGGCGGGGCTGAACCTCAGCGAGCTGATGCTGTCATCCGGTGGTGACGTCACCTCAATATCCTTCATTGGGTTGTGGTTCCCTGTACTAGTCTGGCCAAATACGCTCGTGTTCGACGCGGCACCGCCAAACGCAGTTGATGACCCAAACATGGTGATTTATTGTCCCAAACCACAAAGGAAAGGTCAGGGGAATGTTTGATGGATCTGAATGAAGTTGAATTCTGCACAAGGAAAAGAAAGACATTTATATTTATAATTTAAAAAGAAATGACCCATTTACGGACTGATCACTGTTTGAATTATTGCATTCTCTATTTCGGAAAAGTATAAATTGAAGTTCGTGAAGAAAATTAATTTGTTCGGGTTGTCTGTTGAACCGATGGCTGCTTTCATTTTGAAATTGAGGAGTCGTCTTCACCTCAATCCATGTCAATGTCCTTTGATCATCAGGCGTGGTTCCCGTTCCCCAAACTATTCTGAAGAATCTGAACAAAGAAATGTTCAATGAACCAAATGCTATGGATAAGGCAAACAAGACGATTTATTGCCCAAAACTTGTCTTGTTGATACTGCACAAATCGCCTCCAGATGGTGGCTATAAACGTGCAGGCCTTGATGCAATCAAGGCTACCTAGATACTCTTTTAGTTTTAATTTAGGAGCAATATTTACAACACCAATTCTGATGCATGTATTTGTAATGTTTCAAATGAATTTCACATACAGTTGTAATGATATTATTTTGTTATTTGATTTTGAACATTGTCATTGAAATTGAACTTAGTTTTACTCACTTAACACAAACTTATTCAGCTTAGTTTCTGGATTCCACCGTTTCCAAGTGACTTAAACTGCTATGATCTCGCACAAGAGTTATCCTCTTTCAATCATCATAAATTCATCAGTGATTTAGTGTCTCCATCCACTCTCCATTCCATTTCCATTCATTCGATCAGCTCAGATATCGACTCAGTGCGTGCATGTGCATAGCAAATGCATGCATTTTGAAGTCGCATGCATATTTTATCGCATGCATGTAAAATTCAAAGAAGATCGACATGAAAAATTGTCACGCGCGAAACTCAAGAGGGCGACAATCAATCAATTTTGTTTGCGAGCATCGCCCACGAAAATTGCATCAGGATACACGTGTGAAGCGGATAAAATTGCTCCTTTTACTCAGTCGAGATTTCAAATATTGTTCTGCAAACATATCACCCTGTAAAATTGTAAGTCAGCTATTGTGTTATTTGTGTGGTAAATAGTAATATATATGACGTTTTATTTGATATTTAAGATTGACGTATGGATCTCCAAAAATAATTTATTTGTATTGTCCCACATATTGGTATTCATGTAGTGTGAACTTACTACATGTTCAGACAAAAAAAGCAGTGTCTAAGTCTTTGTCATATGAGTGTGAGTGATAGTTTCCCTCAGATAATAATGAAAATAATAAATTAAGTTGGAGCATCATGTTGTTGAGCTTATTTCTGTGCCTGTTGTCGTGTTGAGAGTGAGACATGTTCATGATCACACAACACTACATTGTAATGCTGCGCTATACGGGAACAATGTGGGACAGTACAAAAAAAGTTTGTCAAAATTTCACACAAAATTCTTATCTTAAATTCAACAAAATCAATCATGACTGGCCCTAAAAATGATACAAGTGTTATATGAACTTACCAAAATGGTCCAAATTATTCTTCAAATGTCGAAAAAAATGGAAAATCTGCAGTTTTGGAAAATAAAAAGACTGAGAAAATCTCAGTCGTGATCCCGGTCGAAAGTGTTGCTGCTATCTGGATGACTGTCATGTATTTCCCGCAAGCTTCCCACACCACACGTGTTACCGTATCCGAATTCTGACACGGCGTATCCGAATTCTGATACGGCGTATCCGAAATCGGATACGGCGGGCATGCTTGCAGATCGCGAGTTGGCTTGTTTTGGACAATAATAAGCGGCCTCCGCATGTTGCGGGCGGGCTTTCTTTGTTTACGATGGGACATCGAGCAGGAAGAGAAAGAAATGGAACTTATATGACGATTTTTGTAAGTATGACTTATCATTTTGAAAATGAAATTTTGTACAATAAATCATAAAATCAGCTTCAATCTAGGTATGCAATTTTTTACTTTAGATATGCTGTTCTTTTCTCTCTGTTTGTAGTTCAAATTGTGTCCCGTAGATTTTTACCACTGTGAGCAGTAAATGGTCCTATCAGGACCATTTACAATACATTGTAGATGTGTTCATGATCATGGTTCATGTTGTTTAATGTAGGCATAAAATAATGCAAATGGTATTCAATGGGTTGGGACTTACCTAATGTAAATCATTATGCCCTTTGAAATAAAAAAAAACAACTGATATTTGCCCAAAATATGGTATTTAATCCATTTGTTGTGTCACCATTTTCCCCATTCGTTTTATGGCGCGCTGTGCTGTGAGCTTACATTTCGCGTGCGCGCCCCACCGCCAGAGCCCACCGCGCTGTCGCTACCCGATCGCGTGGCATAGCGCATGCAGCACACGCGGCGGCGTATCGCAGCGCGCGGCGAACGTCGAACGAGGGCTTAATTCACCAAATCGTCACCACACTCAGTTTGTGCGATAAAACGAATGTGTGAGACTGCTTGAGGCAGAAAAAACTTCCGAGATTATATCGTAAAAACACCTGAATCTTCCAAAAATACAATTTTCCAAACTGCGGAATACTTCTGATTGCTTTAAAATTCGATATTTCAGCAAAGTTCACTGCGAAAATGCGGCAAAAAAGGACTTACCGATGTCGAAATTGATCGAGTTTCTTGATTCAAAACACGAACCGGATCTATGATTTTTACTAGTACCTCTTGTGTATACTTCACATGCATACTACGTGGTTCAGTCAGCTGTTAGACCGCATTACATTAGGAAAAATAGTATATCCCTCCACCCTTGCAATAGCGAAGTTGCATTGCCCACAGTCAAATATCGCGCAAACTACGTGTACAAAAATATGGTCTACGCGCGCGCGCCATGTAACGCCGAATGCCGATGCCTATTTAATGTTGGCTTGTTGCATGTAGTACGACTACGAGTACGACTATTGTTGAACCATTGAACAGTATGACTATGAGTATGACAATTTACTCGTTGAAAGACGGAAAGTTGGACAAGCATATATTTTTTGCACAAATTCATTAATTTCATTGTTTTCTTTTGCAATCAATTATGAATTTTAAAAAGTATCAAGTCTTTCAGAAGACCAATAATAATATGAATGAATAAGTCATAATTATATATGGGCCTCTTTACATTAATTTATTATCTGCCGATGAGTGATGTCTTGACTCTGAGATATTCATGTTTTTAAGAAAATTAACTTTGACCCTGTTTTCACCCACCCCACAATATCTTCCAGTTTACAGATACACATACCATCATAAAAGACCACTCATTCCCTGATCAAAGCTCTGAATCAACGAGACAGCCATGCCGCTTTCCTGTCGCTTCTACGAACAACACTTCCCGGAGGTGGATGATGTCGTCATGGTGAAGGTCCGTTCCATTGCGGAGATGGGGGCGTACGTCAGCTTGCTGGAGTACAACAACATTGAGGGGATGATCCTGCTGAGTGAGCTGTCGAGGAGGCGTATCCGATCCATCAACAAGCTGATCAGAGTCGGCCGTGATGAATGCGTAGTGGTTATCAGAGTAGACAAAGACAAAGGTTTGTTCTTCAGTTAGGGTTGGGTCATGGTTTTGGCTATTTACAGACACAATACTGTTACATTTAGACAGACCTTGTATTTCTGTTGATAGTTGTCATTCTTTCTCAACTGACAAAATGTGAGTGTGCAAAATGCATTGATTTTTTATAATGTTCATGACTGTTTTCTGTCAGTCATGTCTTTTATCAATAACATTGTTGTTTCCCCTAATTCCCTTTTGAACAGGTTACATTGATTTGTCGAAGAGGAGAGTCTCGGCAGAAGAAATCAAGAAGTGTGAGGAGAAATTTGCAAAAGCCAAAGCAGTAAGTATTGAGCACCAAAGTAATAACTAGGGCTGACTGCTGAGTCAAACCGGATATTTTGATATCCGGATATGAGCCAAGTAAAAACGGACGGATATCGGATATATCCGTCATTTCGAATATATCCAATACCCGTCCGTTTTTTTCAATTGGAATCGGTAGGACAGTGTGATGTTAGTCTACAAACCGCTGTCAAGATGAAAGCCTTCGGATATCTCATAATTGATTCTTCTAAATTTGGCTCTCACTATACCACTAATCTATTCATTAATCCTCTTATCATTTGTTTATTTATGTAAAATACCTTAACTTTAGCAATAGATTAGCAGGGTTCAACGTGCCATTTTCTGACCGAATCTATAGAATGGGGATTTTGAAAAATAAAAAATAAAAAATAAATAAATAAATCGTTTTTTTTTTTTTCGTTTTTTTTCTTTCTTATACCCGTATCCGAGATATCAGATATCTGTCTGGACTCAGCCCTAGTAATAACCAGGCCCATATTCACAAAACTCTGCTAGCTTCGTTCCATTCTAAGTTAATTTTGGATGAGATGGCTAAGAATTGTACTCATCATCTTTTTAGTTGCTTTAGTGGGTACCTAAGGCTTAACCAGATAAGCAATGTTAGTGTCTAAGAAAAATTTTGTTTTGCTTTTGCAGTCCTATCAAAAATATACTTAGCTAGCAGGATTGTATTAATATGGGCACAGGGCTCTAAAATTTGTATTTTATAACTAGCTCAGTTGGGCAAGTTCCTAATGAAATAGAGCTGCTCGAAATCATGAGTTACCTGCATGATTTTTTAACAGTAAGAAAAGAGCAATTTGTTTATAGATTGTTTGAAAACGTCAAGAGATAAGTTGCTTTCAATTATCTTTGCAGAATGCCATTCTGTAAAATTCAAACACTATATATTAAATATTAATACCCTCGGATATAAATCACTTGCCCACAACTGATTTCCACTTGCCCTAGACAAGTGGGCATGTGGGTTTGTATAGCCCTGTAATGCCATTACATTATGTGTTGAGTCTAATGGTTCTAAATAATGTGTCCTTTGATTTTGGCTTTTAACCCATTCCCTACGAGATTCTGAAATCCCCATAGACTTTGTACATATCCCACTCGGTTCCCGAAGGCAAGGGGTTAATAGTGAATGGAGCTGGTTGATTGCCTTCTTAGCATCCACTTAATGTAGGTCAGAATGTATTGGCTTGTCTGACATGGCTTCAGAACCATAAACCCATTGCAATGAATTACTATAAAGTCACACTTTGGTATCTGCTTCTTTTGACTTAAGTTAAAACATTATGATTACTTGTACTGAGAGAACTGAAGAATTGCAAATTCAACATTTTATCTGAAATCCATTATATATTGTATTTCAAGAAATTGGTAAAATGTGAATTTTCTGTACATTTATTGCACAGAAAAGCAATGTTATAAAAACCTGTTTATAGTGGTCACCTGTTTACAGTGGCCTCTTGTCTTTTCCCCTGTAGGTGATCGCAATACACAGGCTCAACTGTACATGCTTAATTTTCAACAATAGAACTTGCGTTGTTAAATGTCAAAGTATGTCAATGTACACTATTTTATTGCTGGATTGAATTATTTGTTCAGGTTAACAGCATCCTTAGACACGTAGGGGAGATCCTGAAATACCGCAGCGATGCACAGCTGGAGGACCTTTACGTCAAGACTGCGTGGTTCTTTGATAAGAAATACTCTGCAGTAGGATATGGTGCTTATGATGCCTTCAAAACATGTGTCAAGTGAGTTGTAACTTTAATTGTATCATTATCAGAAAGATGATTAATTATACATAGAAAGGTGATTAAGATAGACTCCCAAAGACTTACAACGTGGGGAACTTTCTGTAAAGACTGCGTGGTTCTTTGATAAGAAATACTCTGCAGTAGGATATGGTGCCTATGATGCCTTCAAAACATGTGTCAAGTGAGTTGTAACTTTAATTGTATCATTATCAGAAAGATGATTAATTATACATAGAAAGGTGATTAAGATAGACTCCCAAAGACTTACAACATGAGGAACTTTCTGTAAAGACTGCATGGTTCTTTGATAAGAAATACTCCGCAGTAGGATATGGTGCCTATGAGGCCTTCAAAACATGTGTCAAGTGAGTTGTAACTTTATTTTATCATTAATTTTAAGAAAGGTAACTAAGATAGACTTAAATATAGACTTAAAACTTGAGGATGGCATAATCGGATAGATCACATCATGATAATCATTTATTAGACCCTTGAGCAGTGAAAACGATGTAAACAAAAAAAGAGCCCCCGTGAGCCCCAAAATAGCCCTCGTGAATAATTTCACGAGGGCGTTTTTCTCCCTCAAAATTTTCAAAATCGCCCTCGTGAAAAAAAAAAAAAATTGGGGGGTTGGTGTCAAGTGAGTTGTAACTTTATTGTATCATTTGTTTTAAGAAATGTAACTGTTCCAAGATAGACTTTTAAATGTAGACTTACTTGAGGAACTGTTTGTAAAGACTGCATTGTTCTACGATAAGAAATACACCGCAGTAGGATATGACTCGTATGAGGCCTTCAAAACATATGTTAAGCGAGTTTAAACTTCTTAAAGTTACTCGACATATAAAGGGCACACGATTTGACTTTGAGACTGACTTTTGTAATTGTTCACAGAGAAAACAATTATGATAAAAGTATTTCTTCATAATTAATGCAATTAACAGAAAATCTAACTCAAAAAGTGCCCCTCCCCCACACCCCCCCTCCCCCCCCCCCCCCCCAAAAAAAAAAAATAAATACAACAAAAAAAATGCCAGAATGCTTCCTGCATTACTCAAAAGGTGTGTGGCATCATTGCATGCAGAAGATTTTCTTTATCTGTAAGGATATAAAACATAACCTTCAAGGCCATGCCCCTGCAATTGCAAATTTTATTGGGCGGGGTTCATCATGAATAGTAGAAAGCTGATTATAACTATTGATAGAATGTTGACTTACAATGGATGACAAATTTGTATTTGTTTTGATGTTTAGTGAGCCTGAGCTCCTGAATGAGTGCAACTTGGATGAGAAGACGCACCAGGTTTTACTGGAGAACATTGAGAGGAAGCTCACGCCACAAGCTGTCAAAATCAGATCAGGTAAATTTTACAGAATCTATGACGTCATAAAAAAATCTATTTTTTGAATTTTCAAATTTGAACTTCATTTTCCGACAGAGCATTATGAACCAGAGCACTGTCTATAACACTGATTGCCTATTGAAATAAAATTCATTCGGATGGGCATATCTCAGCCAATACTTAACATATTCAATTGTTTTTCGGTATTTGGACATTGTTTTTTATGCTCTTTTGGAAAATGAAGTTCAAATTTGAAAATTCTAAAAATAGATTTTTGATGACGTCACACTTCACCACTCTATACTGGCAGTAATGTACAACTTGACAGATGTATCATCTGCTTTTATAGTATATGCTTTTGTACAAATTTTAATGCAAAAAATTAAATGCATCTACAGACATATTAGATGCATTTTTAGTGTCAAGTTGTATATAATAGTCCTGATACCATGGGCCAGTAAAAATGGATGTTGAGCCAGGTGAAGTACTGTCAATTAGTAATCAATTTATAGCTTAAAATAGTGATTTTATCGTTTGATGAAAATTTCTGAAATCATAGATCTCTCACAATGCCACTCTTTTAAACCGTTAAATTATGATTCTTCCTTTTCCTCTCCATAACTGATATTGAGGTGGTGTTTTACAATTTATGGCTATGATGGCATGAGAATGATCTAACAAAGGGCCCTTGATTTATCAATCAATCAAAGTAATCCTTTTTTGGTCTCTTCTTATGATTTGATGATTATTTCTCTGGACAGACATTGAGGTGGCGTGTTACGGCTATGATGGCATCGATGCTGTAAAGGATGCTCTTATGAAGGGTCTGGATATGTCAACAGAAGACATGCCTATCAAGGTAGGTGGATGTGCACTCTTAAGCCCGGTGCAGACAGAGCCGACTCAAACCGATCCGACTGGTTTAAATCAGGCTAGAGTTGGGCCCGGTTGGTCGGAGCAGATTTATTGCGTTGAATCGGCCCCAACTGGCATCCGACTGTCTCTCGACTGGCAAAATGTGTGTCGCGAGGCACTGAAAACTGAGCCGATCGGAATGACAACCAGTCGAGTCGGCTCTGTCTGCGCCGGGCATTATACGTATTCAAATAATAATAATAATAATAATGTATTTATAACCAGCATATCACATATGTCTCTATTCGCTGTTAGAAACTGAAATTAAAGAAAGAAAGGTTTATCACACTATGCTGCGTAGTAACTTGAATTACTATATACATACTGACAAGTACATCTGCAAGGTCCTATCCCAGAGAGTGCTCATGTACATGAAATGAAATGAAAGGAAAGCCAAAGCAGCATGCTCTGTGACTAATCTAGCCCTACCGGGGACAAGTGCCTGATATTATTGCCCTGTTTACCCGGCAGAAGTTGCCCAAGGGCAAGTCTAACCAAGCATATCATTCGCAAGGGCTCTAATAAAGTTGCAAGACTAACTAGCATAGATCCTTGCAGTACACCCATTGATCACAAGGGATAAATGATTAGATCAACTTTGTAGTTGAACGAAACTGTCCATTGCATAAAGAGATCAATCAAACACCCCGCTGAACAATAGGTATTATGTTAGGATCAACGTCCATGATGTGCACTGTTTTAGGCATTCAAATGCAAGATTAACTAGCATAGATCCTTGCATAAAACCTATTTTTTATGTGGGATGAATGAATCTAGATCAACTTTGCAGTTGAACAAAAACTGTCCATTGCATAAAGAGATCAATCAAACACATCTTTGTGCTAACTAATGGATCTAAAGCAGAGTTGGGTTTGATATCAAATGCAAATTGCACATGAAATTAAAGGCAACTTTTACTGTGTTTGAACACAGAGTTGCTGGGTTGACTTACTCCATAACGTAGCTATAAGTCAACGACTCTAGCGCATAAAATTATCAACGACACAAGCATTGAAGTATATTATATCAGGGATTTAATTTAAATTGAATTCAAACAAATGATTCTATTGCATGCATTCTCCTATTATGACTGCTCCAATAGGAATGAACATATTTTCTTTATTGTGTTTTAATTTGTTTTAAACAGATCAATCTCATCGCCCCACCCCTGTACGTTGTCACTACCCAGACGTTAGAACGAGTGGAAGGAGTTGATAAATTAAAAGAAGCGTTAGAAAAGATCAAGGAATGCATCCTAGCAGGCGGCGGAGAGTTCAAGACCATAATGGCTGTAAGTCGGTTGTTTTATAATCGTAAGATTCTTCTGAATGTTGTGTGAAAGTTGCATAGAAAAAGAAAGCTGTTTACCTACTTTTAAAAAAGTGAAAAATCTATGTCAGATTTTATCAACTATCATCCTCGGATCGTTCGTGCGAAGAATCCAAATTCAGATACAATCAAAACCCATTTCATTCTTCTGTTACCATAAGCCTATCAACAAGGTACAAGAGAAATGTGAAATGATTTTTTTATTGAATTTGACAAAGTAAATGGATCAATTCAATGAATATTTATTACAACATCTTCTTAGTTTTGTTTATTTTTTTATTTCTCCATCTGTAGCCAAAGGTTGAGACATACACAGAAGAACAATGTTTACATAAACAATTATTCTGTTTTGTATTTTTTTCCCCTTTGGGCCGAGTACAAATAGTCTCTAGAAAATAAACGTCTCAATACGGAGCAGGAATAGTAATATATGCATGTGTCTGTCAGTGTATGAAATGGTCTCCTTTTGTATTTTGTTCTCTTTATTCATTCTGCAGCCCAAGGTCGTGACAGACACAGAATAACAGGAGCTTGCCAGGCATCTGGATAATCTTGAGATGGCCAACTCTCTGTTGTAAACATGCTTGTAAACATGTACAATTCAGCCCTGGCTTAGGGCTGCCAAACATGTATTATGAAAGACATCAATTAACCATGATTGACTTTAATTTGTTCTCTTTCCTTGTTTCCTCATCTGCAGCCCAAGGTCGTGACAGACACAGAAGAACAGGAGCTTGCCAGGCATCTGGAGAACCTTGAGAAGGCCAACGCGGAGGTCGACGGCGACGACGACAACGAGGAGATAGGGAATGACGAAGACTAGCGTCTCCGTAGTTACAAATCACAAAGAATAGAGTAAATGTGCTGAGATTGTAGGAATAATCCCTGCCAATCTGGGCCCTGTTTCATAACACTTGTCCAATTGTTGTAACTACTTTGGCAAGAGCCTATCAAGCATTGTAGCGGTTGCCATGGTAGTTACAATAATTGAACATTTACAACAATCAGAACAGTTCTATGTAATGGGGGCCCAGGGTGGTGTTTCAAAAAGATGTTGAAGTTGAACTTTAAATAACTTTGGACTTGAAATCATGGAAAGCGTTTAGTTTGTTTTGTAAAATTGCTATAAAGGTTTCAAAACAAGACAGAGATTTTCAAAAACAGCTATTTTCTGTTATCAGGGAAAGTTCATATGCTGCCTTGATATCAAATTTCTCACAAGTATCAAATATTTGTACCGTTGCTTTTGAATTTATTTTATTCCAAGGCTACATATGGCCTACCAACCATAATTTTAACCCATTCAGGGGGGTGTTTCACAAAGATCCTAAGTTGATCTTAGCACTAAAATGGTCTTAAATATTATGGAAAGCCATTAGTGTCTTGAAACAGTTATGTTGAAATGCATAAAATGTTGATTCAAATCATATGTATTTTCTAATTGTCAAAGAGATTCATAATCTTCACATAAAATTCATGAAATCTCTTTGATAATTATATATGATTTGAATCAACATTTAATGCATTTCAACATAACTTTTACAAAAATGTTTCAAGACACTCATGGCTTTGCATAATATTTAAGACCATCTTAGTGCTAAGATCAACTTAGGATCTTTGTGAAACACTGATCTCCAGTATACTCGGGCAGAGGTCAGTGTAGAAGACATGTAATATACCAAGAACAGTTCATTTTGAATGGGTTAAGTCTAGCTTGAATTTTAAATTCAACTTTAAATCTTTGTGAAACACGTCCTGTAGCTACATCCGGTGATGGTTCAACAAAAAAAGAGCACATTACATAACAGCAGTTCTACATAATAAGTTTTCATTGTATTTGTCGACAGATGTTGACAATGTGCGATAGAAAAGTGCAAATTATGTACATTTTCCATCAAATCACACCCACACTCTAAACAAAATGGAAGTGCTAGCTACAAAGCTGATTGAAATGCAGAATTGCAGATACGAAGGTCTCATTAAATTGGGTTTTCAGTATCAAGATCTGCCATATGTTTGACATGTACGTAGTACATACAGATTTCTCTTTAAGACCTGAAACCAAGCTTGAGAATTACATTATTTCCAGAAACTGGTTTTGACTGCTTCACTGTCATGAATGTAAAACATTAGCTTGATATTTGAAATATCATGTCCCCCTACTTAAATGTATACCTTTATTGACAATACATATATTTCTTATGACATTTGAAGAAAGGAAAAGATGATTGAAGTACAAACAAAATATTTAACAATGTCACATCATATTTGCTCACCATTTAAAACAAGTTTGATTTCTTTTCTTTAGACTTCTTTTTGTTCTGGTAAAAAATTAACATTTTTATTTTCCATATGTTTGTATACTATGAGACATATAAATAATGTATATTTCAAACTGTCAATGTAGTTGATGAAGGAAAGTCAACTGGTTTGCTAAACAAATAATATTTAAACAGCCTATAGCAGCCTATATAGCAGCCTATAGTGGCCTCAAAATGCGTTCCCCTGCAGAGAAATGCAACGTTAGGGAACCTGTCTATAGAGGTCACCTGTTTACTGTGTGTCTCTTTGTGTATTATTTGTAATGTATTTCAAAGATGAATTTGAATCATGCATACCGTTTTGGGAGCCATCTCCCCAAACCAGAGTACAGACCCTGCACCATTGTAATAATGTTCATACAAATCGAGTATCATGACCAATATTTCAGGCTCTTTACATGAAGTTTTCTGGAATCTTAGAGTTATTTATTTTTCAGAAACTTGTAGAGTGCAACAGTTTTCCTCAATGTGTTACTGGAAATAAAACTTTTCTCCTTCTGGCCCAGTCGGACCTTTGAAATCAAGATGTCTAGTTGAGATGGAGGAACATATTTTAATGAAAATGATCTTGAGTTTACAGTCTATAAAACTATTATTATCATATTCTAGCATGATTTATAACCCTTCTTGTTCTTCATTCCTAGCAGTTTTTTTCTCTCTGCTTATTTATTTGTTCTTTAAAATGTAAGATTCCAAATTGAATTAAAAATTAAAACTGTCATTTTTGGTACAGGTATACTATAGTCTCTAACATGTCAGTTGTCCACCAGAATTTAGTTTAGTTAGAAGATTCTAAAATAATTTTAAAAAAACAGCAAATTGTTTGCTACTCAACTTAATGCATATTTTATGTAAAATACTGATGTATTATTCAGATGTTCCATCATTGGAATAAAATAATCAAACCATGTATAGTATCTACAAATATCTCACTTGTGATAATTTTGTTGTGTCAGTAGCCGTCGTAAGAAATAAAACAGTGTACATGTAATAAGTAACGATTTTGAGGGGTTGGGGTGTGTAGAAGGCAAATTCCCCCTCCCACTCTTGGGACTTTTTGGAGTTGGGATTATTGAAAAGATTGACATTTTTAAGTTGGTGAAAAAGCTTATCAATAATCCTTAGCTATTATTTTCCAAGGGGGTGGGGGGGGGGGGGGGGAGGGGAGAGGCAGAGACTTCAGCAACCTCGTCAACTAGAGTTGTTGGTGTGTTCATTGGTGTGATCGTGTATGTATAATGTGTTTAAACTACATATATGATGTAAACATGGATGTGTTTTGGTGTGTATGTATGTGCAAGTATTTGTTTATAGCATGTGTATGTGTGCAGGCCCATTTTGAATTTTATGTAAACGGTCCACTTTTCATTGGTCTCGGGGTCCCCCCCCCCCCCCCCCCAACTAACGTTTTTGTAAATTACGCACCCCTTGGAAAATTCTGGTTCTGAGTCTGGTTTATGTGTATGTGTGTGCGTGTATACTGTGAGTGTAATTTGTTCTTGGTGTCATTTTGCTGGTTGTGGATTTGTGTTTGTGTGGGCCTGAGCAAACAAATTACAATGACAACAGTTTTATAAGTAATTCAGACCGAAATACAAATATTTAAAAATTGTCCTTTTACACCTAAGATGGGACAAGTTTATTACAGTGGTGAAGCCATGGGTGAAGGGGAGGGGGGTGCACATGGAGAGGCACATTTGCCCCACCCCCCCCCCCCCCCCTATTCGTCAAAAACAAGGGAGAAATCATTAAACAATTAAACAAATACAAAAAGTGTGCCCCATCGCTGATGACAACATTAATTTGTTCTCCACTTTCAAGAAAAAATATGCAATTTGAATAAACAAATTGGGAATTATAAACAAAACTACTGAAAATTTATAGAGGAAAACTAAACAAGATAAACAAAATCGTTGTTTGATATTATGATACAAGTAATTATGTTTGCTGCCCTCTTTGTTGATGTTATGAACTATTGATATGATCGCGACGCAACAAACTCCGTCACTGAGATATCAAGCCGGATTTCCGGAAATATAGGACGATCAACGGCTAGTTTTATGTTTTAGAGGACGGAGACAAATTCAAAGATACAGGAATTAAAGGGGAAAAAACATTCGATATTGTTGGAGGTGAAATTTAGTGTCCAAAATGGGAGGATCACACAGCGTTTTCACCGAAGCGGAGTTGGAAGATTACCAAGTGAGTCAATAGTCGCTACGCCTATCCTTTCGGGGTACTGTTCAGTGGGGAACCGCTTAAATTTCAGTAGCAATTGGGCTGAACGGTAAATTTAACTTTTGCTGTGCAAATTTACTCCTGTCTTTATCTGAGATCATTTTAGTTATTTATTTACAAAATATTAGTTACTATCTGAATACAAAAAGAGAAATGCGGCATTATATTTTCTATTATTTTGTTGTTATGAGTTTATGACTCGTGGCAATTAAGAATTTAAGTCAAAATAACAATTGTCATTGTGTTATCAGGTTCGACATTTATTTGATTGAATCTATCATTAGCTAACTTTGTATATGAATCTACATTTAACTAAGGCTTAGAAGGCTTATTTAAGGAATCTTGGCTACGAAGCACTGTCGATGATTGAATGTATATGTTGAACACAGCTCAGCTCAGCTCAGGCAGAGCAATGTTAATTCAATCATAGTGGAATTTGTCATCAAAATTATATAAATGGCTGCAGAGCTGAGCATGCATTTGACTTTTATGGTATCACTTGCACTTGTAGAACTCTACATCATTTTGCCTTGTTAAAACTGTGAACTAGAAGAACATGTGTACAAGTCTAACTTAGTTACAGACAGTATAACACGATGGTCGATGTACATGTTTAAGAAATTTAATTATTTATGCTGTATGCAAGTGCAAGCATTACACATTAACTGGAATTTGTTTTTGTTCTTTTTACAGGAGTTGACTTTCTTCAGCAAAAAAGAAATCTTACAGTGAGTATACAATTCAATTATTATTCAAAGTCTCTAACCTTCCAAGTTTGTACTTAATGGGCTGTTTTTAAACACTTGATGCAGCATGCAGTTAACCACTTGACTTGCATTTTCAGCCAATAGAAATATTCATGACTTCTTGCTAATTGCCAAGAAACATACAAAGAGGTTCAGCAGAATATTGTCAGATGGTGGTATTGGAATTATGTCACATTATAGATTAACTTCGAAAAGTATTCTACATTTTAAAAATATACTATTATTTAAGACCATTCAAAGATAAAGAAATACTTAATCAGGTACAAGGAGTCATTGCCGTCCTACCAGGACCATTTACAATACTTTGTAGATGTGATTGACACAAACTTTCATTTGACAATATTGTCTTACAGTGTGCACAAGAGGTTCCATCTTCTGGATCCTGATGCTGTACGGAGTGACAAGAATGCTTGCCTCCCCATGGACAAAATACTGGAACTGCCTGAGCTGAAGGTATGTAGTGAACTTTAGATGGAGAATGATGATAAAGATGGTGGTGATGGTTACTTAGTGATGGTGGTGATGGCAATGGTGGTGGTGGTGGTGGTGGTGATGGCGATGGTGATGGTGATGGTGATGGTGATTGTGGATCATGGTGATGATGGATGATGATGATGATGATGATGATGATGATGATGATGATGATGATGATGATGATGATGATGATGATGATGATGATGATGATGATGATGATGATGATGATGATGATGATGATGATGATGATGATGATGATGATGATGATGGTGGTGATGATGATGATGATGAGGATGATGATGATGATGATGATGATGATGGTGGTGATGATGATGATGATGATGATGATGATGAGGATGATGATGATGGTCAATGATGATGATGATGATGATGATGATGATGATGATGGTGATGATGGTGATGATGGTGATGATGGTGATGATGATGACGATGAAGATGAAGATGATGACGATGAAGATGATGTTGTGATGATGTACCTTTCTATGATTATGATGAACGATTAGTACAACTAACTCTTTTACAGTTCATCTTTAATATTTATGTTGTTTTTAATTTTAACTGCTGGCTTCCAAAAATAACACACCTTTAAAATGTTCATTATCTGCAGGTAAACCCATTCAAGGATCGTATCTGCAAGGTGTTCTCATCCAACGACGATGGGGCATTGACCTTTGAAGACTTCCTTGACATGATGTCTGTATTCAGCGATTCGGCTCCCAAGAGCATGAAGGCTGAGTATGCCTTCCGCATCTATGGTAAATACTGTTCTCTCATCTATGTCGTCTTTTTTGTGTGACTTTGATATCATATTGTATCATTGTTTCTAATTAAAATATTAATTATCATCTAATTGGATATATATATATTCATCATGTTGTCAGTTATCAGTAACTCTGGTTCCAATAGCATGAAGGCTGAGTATGCCTTCTGCATCTTTGGTAAACACAGTTCTATGTCCTATCATATTACTAGCATATTTTATTAGTAGTATTTTCTTGATCATAGATAAAGTGAAATAAACATATGAATGACCATGATAGTGGACATATGTTCTACTTTATTAATTACACATATATATGATTGCATGCTTTCAGACTCAATCTTTCATATTTAATACCTTTCCCTTAGAACTGTGTATAAACTTTGTTCAGTAATTATCTTTCAACCATCTGACTGTCATACTTCTAATGAATGTAATGTCTTCCTAGTGGATTTTCTTCTCAAACTCTTTTGGACCAATTTTGACTGGAAATTATACTCAATTACAACATCATGTAGAACTTCATATTTTCTTTGTACATCATGTAGAACTTCATATTTTCTTTGTAAAACTGACAGTCCACTTCACTGAAGAAATAACTCACTTAAAAATGGTTGCTCCATGTTTGTTCATGATCCTATCCAGATTTTGATGAGGATGATTTCATCAGCAGTGCAGACCTTCGTGAGATGGTCAACAGACTGACCGGAGAACAACAGCTGACCGATGATGACATGCAGCAACTCATCAACAATGTAAGATAATAGTGATGTTGATGAGGAGATGTTATGTTAATGACAGTGATGATGGTGGTGATGATGATGGTGATGGTGGTGGTGGTGGTGATGGTGGTAGTGGTGGTGATGATGATGATGATGATGATGATGATGATGATGATGATGATGATGATGATGATGATGATGATGTTGATGGTGGCAATGATGTGGTAGATCGAGAAATTTATTGGTACATGAAGAAAAGTCACAACTGTAGCATAACATGATTCCTGATTGATTTTGAATGCAGTCAGGAAGAATTTGAAAATGAAATATACATGTTAATACATTATCCCCAGTCCATTGCATCCTCATTCATTTAATTTCACTCTGTGCAACAACAACTGTATACCAGCTATCATATGCATGATATGATTATTTGTGTTTGCATCATGCATACTGATGAATCCCCTCTGAGAATGCCATGAATGAATTTTAATTTACCATTGTTTATAATTCCAGATATTTGAGGAAGCTGATCTGGATGATGATGATGCGCTGTCCTTCGCTGAGTTTGAGCATGTGATCTCCAAGGCTCCAGATTTCATGAAGTAAGTAGCAGATATGAGACTTTATGTTGGGGGGGGGGGGGGGGGGGAGGGGGGTAATTTTGCACCTAAATTGCAAATTTTGATACCCTGATTAATTGATTATAACAGAATAGCCCCTATTATTAAAAAAAAAGTGCTATAACAGTTGTGGGTGAATATCACTATGTATCTCTCACTGTCAGAGAGTGATTGTTGTAGGTTTGTTAGGTATTTTAAATGTTTTTTTTTAAATTTTGTTATATTCTTTGTGTATGTTATATCATTTTCTTATGATTATGATTGTATTTGTATCAAATGTGTACAATGCTTTACTAGATATGTTAAAGGGGGCTACTGCCTACAAGTGTATAACTTTTTTTGTAGTCTCCCTATTTCAATGCTTTATCTGTATGACTGATACATGTATTATATACTTTGTGTTTTTAACATTGAAATGAATAAAATGAACTTGAACTTGAACTTGAGAGAAAAGACAGACAGTTCACTAAATTTTGGTCCACCAAAATTACATTTATCAAAATATTATGTCCACCAATAGGCAACCATATAAAGCAATTTTGTGTGTTTTTCTTTGTTTAGGGCTACCAGTTTGACATTTCAGGCCACAAAAGTTGGGAGAAATCTTAATTTTGCTTGCTCGACTCAGCCATAAGGAAAAACAATAATTTCTAGTGTTGCATAATACATTTTTAGGTCTTTTACTTTCACTCATACGCAATGTTTTTGTCTTTCTTTTCTCTAGTTCGTTCCGTATTCGACTGTAGATGTCATCGCCATTCAGTCACCGCTCATCCCTCCGAGAAAATCTGAAGATGCGCAGATATTTTGGACCACTCGGTCGCATATTCAAGTTCTTCACTTATTTTAAGTTACAAAGAAATATCTTACCTCCATGGGCGTAGATCAGCAAGTTGTTCCTTTTGTTCAGGGGGTGAATACATGAATGCATGATCTATATAGTACAACAACAACAACGCACTGCTACTCTTTGCATTGGGTAATTGTACTGAACAATGTTCGACAAGCGAGAAATCTGTGCCCTAGCAGTTGCTATTAGAAGTCAATCATTTAGCTCAAAACACACTACCATAAGTTTATAAATCGAAGGAAAAGTTGTTTCAAAGTGCAATTACTATGTTTCAACAAAAGAATGTAATGTCACCATTTTGGCACTCTATAAATTCACCTTCTCTTCTGAACAATGGAAATTTCTGCTGATCTATGTTGGTGTCCACCCCACGATGATGTGTTACAGTGATCATTCTTCATATTTAAGGGGGTTTTTTTTGTTCAATCTTTCCTTTTTTGTTTGCTTATGCAGAGGTGCCTATATTGTACTTTTTCAAATAATGTTGGTTTGCGACATGGAAGTTTTAAGCTGTTACAGACTATAACAAAGTGTTTATTTTTCTTTCTTTTTGATAAAATGTTGATGATTGGACAAGGGTAGATAATTCATTCAAACCTTTCAAACAGATTACCCAAGGGAGTCAGAAAATGCAATCTTTAAATGAGAAGGTGGTCTCTAAGACTGGGGGTGTTTCACAAAGATCCTAAGTTAAACTTACCTCTAAGTTGGACTTAGAGTTTCTTTGATTTAAAAAAAAAGAAGTCCTTTTGAAAGGCATAAAATGTTGTTTCAAATCACTAATATTTTTCTATTATCAAGGAGATTTCATGATCTTGATGCAACATTTATGAAAAGTTTAAAATTCTTGTCTTTTTGCTTTGGAATATATTTTTATTCCAAGGCTACAAATGGCTTTCCATACTTTTTAAGTCCAATTTAGTGTTAAGTTCAACTTAGGATCTTTGTGAAAACCCCCAAGGGTCATTTACATGCAAATTGCTTCCTTTGAGGTGAAGAAAGGTGGTCTTTATATGCAGGATGTCATTAAAGCAGTGTTGACTACTTGACTGCATTTATTCACGGTAGGCAAAACATAACTTTGTCTTTCAGAAAACTTGGTGCATATATATCAAGTGCCTACTTGCTTCCGCAATATTTTGTTCCTCAATTATTCCAAATATCCATATTGGTTGACATCTTTGTCCCCCTTTACTGGTTATAAACTTTATTGGTATTTAGTTGAAGTTAAATCTTCTTTGTACACTTATTTGTATCAAATTTTTGAAGACATCAAATTGTTTTTTTTTCTCTACCAAGTTTAGTATCTTCACTACAAACTCATCTCTTGTATTTGAACTTTTACATATTTTAAGATTTATAATCTGTCTTTCATTCAAAGCATGTGTGATATTGATTGTATATATTGTGGATAAAGTAGATATATGAATATGGATTTATTTGCAGCAAAGATATGGTTGATATAATACTATTAGTATTCCTTTTGAAGTATCTTTTTATTAAGTGTAAATAAATCATTTGACTTTAAAATTATAACAAAACAAATTTATGGTAGATTGTGTATGTGAATAATATATCTACACAACATTACTGTTTCCAGCAATAATTAGTTCCACACCACTGTCAAAAACATTTTAGTTATGATCATATACAGTTAATAAATGTAAATTACTTTAAAATGTGTTCCAGCTTCTCGAAACTAACAATTTTTTGCAAGAAAAGGGGGCTTTATCTACATCATTAGATTATCTATTAGAATACAATAATTGAAATGCATAATTTGAATTTTTGGAAGATATATCATAACAAATGTTTCTTACTGTCACAATGCATGCGATTGATGTGAACAATAGCTTCTTATCCCAATTACATTGTACTCTCCTAAAATTCATGTACATGTATCCGATAATTCCCCCCAACATTACATAGTTTGAATTTAGTTTCCAGAAAGTTACAATAATTTATTATGATGTTCCTTCCTAGAAATTGATATCTAAAAGTAAGAATATCCCAAACGTTAGTTTGAATTTGTTGAACGAAGTTATAACAACTATTGCCCTCATATATACAGGAGTCTTCCATATCATATTGAGGTATTTCAATCAGTATTCCTACAACATACAAGAGCTTATATTCATTCAAGTGTGCTTAATTGATCTTTGTCTGACCTTGACACATTTTGAAATTTATACTAATATTTTAATTTCGACAATCTGTTCTTAATGCAACTTTTTCTTGAGTGAGTTGTAGAATTAAATGTAATCATTGATTATGCAAACTCAAAATTGACTAATATATTAAACAGATGTGTGAATTTGCTACATTATTTCTACCTGAAATGTGTATGTCAATGTGGATTTATTTAATGCGTATAATATCAGTGCTTGAGAGTGTGTATTAAAATACAGAACCACAAGAAAGTATTTTGCATTAAATAAAAATGTCCAAAACATGATTTCCCCACAAATTATACAGTCTACATTTCCTGTAGTTTCTACTTCACACACCCTTCAAAAACTTACATTCGAAAATGAAACGATAGTTAAATTTGAAGAACCACTAGAAAACAATACAAGTGAAATTTAACAAAATACATGTAACTTTAATAAAAAGAAATACGAGATATGATACACATATATCTTCATAATTTGATACATGATATAATATTTAAAGGATCCACATTACTGATGCATTAGTTTTCCATTCGATGTTGGCTTTTACTATTGTATCTTCATGTTCAGTAACAGATGGTGAACAAACAAAACACACACAACAGAAACAAAAACATTCACGTTGTAGTAACCTCACATTCATGACAAATTATACATTCATATCTAATTTCTATATTATACATGTATTTTGTTTTGTTATGAGAGGTATACTTTACTTGATATAAACATCTGTTACAATAATGTAGTTTCATAAATTTGACATTTTCACAAGGATGAAATATTCCTCAGATATATTATTTTGTTTTGAATGTATTGAATGAGTCAATTGAATTGATCTTTATGTTTCCTACTGTAGGCCTACATAGAGTACCGAAGTAGTGACGTCACATGCTTTTGTTATGGCATAGTAATGGTTCTAAACAACTTTTCCTTTCATACTGGCATTAAGTAGTGGGTCGGAGCCGGACGATTGCCTTCTTAGCAACCGCTAGATCACCAATTCATTACTTGCCTGACATTGTGTAGAACCATCACCCATGGCAATGAATAGCTCTGACGTCACACTTCGGTACTCTATTGTATTTGATGTGTAATTAAATATGGCGTAGCTAAGGAACTGGGGATAAGGGGGAGCAACAGTCTGTACCCAGTGTGAAATATCCATAGAAGCAACCTAGATCATCGTAGATAGGTTGCTAAACTGTTTCTACTCCACAAATAGTAAGTCTCAATTTTCAACTTCATGATAATGATGATTATAATAATTATGAATAATTGAAGAAACTCGATCGGTCTCTCATGATGAAGGTACAATCACATCTTTCTTGTCATGAGTTTTCACATTTCTACAATTCTCGCAAAACGTGTACCTCTTCACTTGAATGGGTCCATCACAATAGTCACAACTTATAACCTCATCGTACGACGGTGGATCGTACGATATATTTGCGTGCTCGTCGACGTCGATGGTGTCGACGATGCTGAAGTCCTAGGCGAAGACGGAATCATCATCGACATCGAGCGTTCTGGTGCCTCATTTCGGACATTCATCGCCGTGAGCGGGGTCGAAACTTGAACTTCAAAATGTCCAACGACGTAAACGTAGGCCTAATTGATCAGCGATCTCGTCGTCATCGTCGACATCATTGCGCTCATTTACGAAGCCTACATTCGGTGATGATGTCGATAAGCGATGCCCGAGCGCGACCTTCTTCTAAGTTCCGCTTCTCGCAGTATTCTTGGTACGTTGGCGGGACCGAGATGTTCGTCGGGACCCATACAGGACGGCGATGGTGACGGTTTGTACATGGTCTCGACGACGAGAAATGTTGGAGGTCGCGATGATGCGTGATGAGCGTGCGAGTGCGTTGTTGAAACGGAGGTCGAGTGGTCCCCTCTGCCGTCATTGGGGGTTTTCCTTTCTGCGACATAGTCCACAGCATATCACGATGAAGATGATGGTCTCCGAAGAAAAGGGCAAGGGGCAAGTATCCTGAAATGCAAAAAGAGAAGAAGAGAGATAAACCATTTTGAACTTGTCTTGAAAATTAAGAGCTTAATTTTAAAAGGCGCTAAATTCACTTTTCAACTTTGGAGTAAAGACGGTTTCTTTGTCAAACTGTGTTCCCTACACATGCCTACCTATACGGGGAATATGAAAATGGATCGTGCCATATTTTGATTTTTGTGATTTTGATTGTGTATTTTGTCCTAAAATTTGGACTCTAGATAGCCAAGTATGATATTGCTAACTTCAATTTGTATGGACTGAGTGATTTAGCACCTTTTGGAACTAATAAGCTCTTCAAGTATTAATTGGATTGACAATCCTATCTCTTATTTCGGACATTTGTTGTCATAAAAAACACAAAAGTTAAACAAAATAGGTAGTCACCTTCTACCCCCATCACAGTGACGTAGCGTGGTTGGACTAAAGGGGGCGAGGGGTGGGGGGGGGGGGGGGGGGGGGGGGGCACACAACATATTTGGGGGCACACCTTTTGTATTTCTTTATTTGATTCACAGATTTCCCCCGGGTGTATTTGTATTTTTTTTGTTCGCCCACACTGAGTGAGAACAATACCCTTTTTTAAATAACGAAATACAGCGATTGCTCCCCCCCCCCCCCCCCCCCCCCCCCAATAATTCGCGTGCCAAATGATCTTGGCCCAACATGATTATTATTAAACATATAATTATGCCGATAACGTATGTCCCTTTTTAAAATTTATTTACGCCACTTGCTGGTTACTGGTTACTAGCTATACAATAACTGAGCGAATAATTATGTGCATTATCTCAACTCTCAAGGGAGCTGCCGTCTAATACCAATACACGGCTGAATGCATTACTACTCCCGTTTTTCTCTCGATAACTTGAACTCAGTTATTTTCATTTTAATGTTAGTATTGAATTAGATGGCTGCTTTAGCAAGGCAGTTTATGTCAAAAATTTCTGACAAACACGTACTGCAGGAAAAGCGAAATCGATGCCATCGGGTTATTGTTGAACTCAAAATGATTTATTAGAAATGTAGGTAACCAAATTCAAATAAGCATCCTCCCTGGATGTTCGTAATCTTGTAGCCATCCAAATTGTGATTACATACATCTAGAATTAGGAATTACGAAGGCAAAAAAATATATAATAATAATCTAAACAATTGATACAAACTTACCAATCAAATGATCTTCCACAGCCATGACGGTCGTCAAATTAACCACGAAAAACAATAATACTTCTGTTTCCTCTCCGGCCGTGCAGTCTGTTTCTGTGGTGACAGATATACAGTATATCCTTCCGCAATAATCAATTACTCATGAAATATTATGCCTTTGAAATTTAAATAAATCTGTATTCATAATTGGTGGTGAATTAAAAATGGCAATATCCGGTTCACATTAAAATCGTAAATT
>JBAMJV010009553.1:0-35339 GCA_037951105.1 Echinarachnius parma
TATGTCTAGCATGCAGCATTATTGATTGCTATTTCATCCTTATCTCATTTATCATAACCCAGCATTGTTAATTTTAGAAATTAGTATAACAAGGTAATATATTAATAAAAGTTGTATTACCTTCAGCCTTGTTCAGATATATAACAAGTAACATTATTATTCTGACTGCATAATTATATCATTATTAAATCATTATTTAGTTTATACTTAACGTTTATTTTGCATTTTCATTGTAGTTCTTGTGTGGAAAAGGTTTAGCATTAAAGGTGCACCTGTAAAGTGTCTAACTCCACAAAAATTACTTTGAGCTTCCACATTTCTCTTATACCGTGTTGTTTAGCTTATGGTAAGAGAATAATAAAATAGGGTTAGATTTTTTCAAACGCCACTTTAGTATGAAGATATCTATCATTGATAATCATTCAGCTCAGCTCATACAGACGGTCATAAACGTCATACTGTAATTAGTTGTAAAAGCTGACGCAAATGTTTGAATTTTTAACCAGGAAAGCAGTGTTCTTTTTCAATGAAAATTACACACATCATTCAGACATATCTTACAACGATTTCGGTATAGGATTGAAGTCTCAAATGTCATTTTGGGCAATATCTGACTTTTTACAGGTGTACCTTTAACTCGCTAGCTAATTCACTTATAGCAAGAAAGCTCCTACTTTATTATGATTACTCTTCTAATTTTCCTTCTCATGACCATTCTTCTAAACCGACTTGCTCATCCTCCGTCACCCGCATCGTCCTCCTTCTCCTTCTCATTCGCTTCATTCGACTCTGCTTTATGCAAGTTGTGAAGCATCGATAGTTAGTATTCATGCATGTTTATTGCATGTAAGTATTTATCCATTGATGTATTGATTTTATTTTGTTTCATTTGTACTCGTTTTCAATTCATGCATCTGTGTCAATGTAAATGTTGGCCTACCTGTCATTGCTATCGATCACGTTTGTGTAGTACATATCTCGTATTGTTACACGTCTTCTGAAAATACACGAAGAAATGAAATAACTGACGGTGTATATTAAATTGTATTATTTAACATGTACTTCATTTCCAACGGAAATATTTTAACTTATTGTACAAGTCATAACAATGAATCTTCTTTTTTTATTGAGAATTTTGTAGATTTAAGTATAATCGTACCCACATTTTCCGTCATGCTTAATATGTTTGTTTCATCAAATTGTGTCTTCTCTATGAAGATGTAAATAGACTGAGTAGTCTGAGCTAATCTAATTGAAACAAGCATGTATACTTCATATGGTTCTATACTTCTATGTTCCCCGAATCGAAAAGTTATTGTTTGTCTTTCTTTTCTTTGCAGTAGAGAACTTTGGAACGGCTGGGAAGGATAGCATGCTATAAACTAAGGATCTACATTAGTTGCCATCAAGATTCACACATTACCTGAGACAGAAATCTGCTGTACTATGTTTTAAGGGAATGCCATCGCCGTGTCAAATGGCGCTTTTCAAACAGATACAAAATGATCAAAAAGACTTCAAAATCTCAGTATCGACATGTTACTATCTACTTCAGATTATAATGAAGGTGTTTTTTTTGTTTTTTTTTTACTGGAGCTACTTGTTTTTGGTACATTGGATCGTGGAGCTCAAGAACCATCGAAAAGACAATATTGCCGGTATTTACCAAAGCTGTGTTAAAGAACACAACACTTTGGATGCGTATCATTGGAAAATAAATCATATACATTATCTTGCATTGTTGACTTAAAAGCATTATAAATATGTGCGCAATGATCTTTTTCATGACTATGCCATTAAATGTTGGTTTATATAAGCATCGTGGGTGACTAGTTGGTTTCGATTAAAGGGAATTAGTAACATTGTCCAAATCCTCAAAAACCTACTTGGAACTCTAGTAGTTCTCTCATACCTTGTCATATTCATATTAACAATAAAAGTATGGGACAGGTTTCGGTTTTTCAAATTTTCATTTCGTTCAAAAGATATTTACGATTGAAGTGTTCACGGATGTGTAACTGTCTACGGGGTAATTTAAGCCATGTATAAAGTGAGTGTAATGAGTTAGTAAATATCACTTTGCATTTTTGCTTATTTCTCGGCCCAAAAACATCCAATTAACGTGAAAATGTCACACATTACTTTTTGGACATATCAGATCACGTCAATACCTAATGTATTAATCACTCATCACGTTTTGCACTTGTCAACAAAGTTACTAGATCCCTTTAAGCTTCTTGTAGAAACATGAGCCAAATACAACAACACAAAGTGATGTATTTACCAAATCAATAACAACAATAATACGTAAAGAAAGAAAGAAGTAACACAACATAAATTCGTGAATTGTTGAAATTATCCATCGGTACATCCTCTGTAAAAAAAGCATGGCATGAACAGGTTGGCGTTGATTTTATTTTGTCTATAATTGCTGTTTCCATAATTTGCAGATCATATAACCATTTTGGGGCCATATTTTATGTATTAACTCAATTCGTACTAATTAATAATAAATTGTATTATGATGTGTTGATTTTGTTAAACCGTTCCTATGTGAAAAATAAAATTGTAAAAAACAGGTCTACTAAATAACACGTACTTCTTGTTATCTTCTTCTCTGTTTGGTATGTTGTAGTAGGTACAGTATATTTTTTGAAGCAGTGTTAACAATTATTTTAATCATTATATCTGAACAATTCTAGAATCCAGAAGCAATTAGCCAAATGCAATAACGTTTGTATGCAAATTAATATTTTGTTGTAATATTTCGTTCGTACTAGGCTTTTTAAATGACTATTAACGTCAATTAGTTATCAAACGTTTATTTATCAAACGTTAGTACAGCATTATGATAAAATAGAACACATATTTTCACATATAATTAGTAGTTCATATCTTACGAGTGTAGTTTCCAATGTCTTGATTCGAAGGTGAACAAAATAATAAAAAGGCATGCTTAATGTGAAAGCCATTCGAGAGAAAGAAAATTAATTGTAAGAATGTTAAATGTACGATTTGTAAAAGTGATGATGATGTATTCCTCAATGCATATTGTATTCAAAAGAATCCCAAAGTCTCTGCCAATAAAATATATTGTATTCTTTATTCCATTTTAAGTGTATTGTGATACCTTGATAAAGAGGTAAAGACGCATCGGCTATGCAAATTCATTCTATATTCAAGTTCAGTTCACAATTGAAAACAAAAATGTGTAGTGTAAACGTGGTTATATGTGTACTTTTGCTGTGAACTTGTTTTATCTATATATTTGGTATTTTAACTTGATCAGCATGATCTGGGCCAAAGTTTTAACGATCAAATTATTTGTTTTCTTTTAGAAACACGTCAAAAGTTATAGCAAACATTATTTTTCAAACATGTTAAATGTCGATTTCGACAATAAAAAAAATATCTAAATTGTTTTGACTTTGTTGTAAATACACGCGTCGATTTCTTCCACAAATGTTATTTATTGAGTCAGAATAGCGTCATCAAGATATACTATATAGTGACGATGTAAGACTGGTTGGAATATGAAAGGCTATAATAATAACTGACGTGTGGAAACATATTTATCCTCTTAAGATTATTACTTTCAGTGCGTTATATTAATGCATGTCATCAAAATGTCGTCATTATACCGAGATTGTTTTGATATCGTGAAAATAATTTTCTACTGAAGTCGTGTATGCATGTATAATATTATTGAATAATTTGAAAAAATCCCGTGTCTTGTGTTGTATATATCAGTACTAAATATTATATTGAGAATTGAATGCCATAATTGTATTCTTTTATCCACCCGTGAAATAAATCCAAGAAGTAACTTATGATATTGTTGTACCAATAAAATGTACAAATTGCTACCGAGAATTAACTCTCCATGTCGTTTTCTTACCTGGTTGAGAAAGAGAAGGGCGCTAATTCACGTGTTGAACTTTTGAGATTATCATGATTAAAGTTTAGGAGCCTTGCAGAACCCCCCGTATTAGCTCTCTTTAATTTTGTGGTGAACATTTCTAAAATATTAGGGATAATTATTTTCTGGATATTTGGCATCACAAAGAAGAAGGCTCCGCCCGAACATACGATATACGCAAAATTGAATTTAGACGAAAATTGGCTTAACACCCTTCTTACTCTCACCCGACCTTTTGTGCATCTGAGTGCCGGTGTGGTCGCGGGATTAGTCCGGGCAGTACAATTTTGGGGGATTGCTGATAACTTCACTTTTCATAGTTTTAGCCACCAAATTTAATAAAAGCCACTAAATCTAACCATAGCCAACAAATCTATCCATAGCCACCCAAAACAACATGTAACCACCATAATTTAAGTAGAGGGTTAGTTTGTTAGCAACCAAAAATAATATATCGGCAAGTCGGACAAAATCCGCGCGCGGATCTTGTCCGGCCGGACTGATTCCGGACTGATTCCGTGGTCGCGGATTTTATCCGGCTGTGGCATCAGTCCCGGTAGTCCAATTTACGGGGATATGTTATTTTTGGCTGTTAATTTTCATAGATTTAGCCACCAAATCTAACCATACCCACTAAACAGGGGCGTCGATCGTGGGGGGGGGGGGGGGGGGGGGCAGGGGGCCGAATTCGTCCGCCCGGACTAATCCCACGGTCGGACTATTCCCACTCCTACACCGGTCTCCACGTTCACTGGCATGATGTATGTGCCAATCACCACAAACGTTGTATTGTGTATCTAGCATCAATGTCATTATTTCCTGTTTTAGTTCAGGACTGTTCAACTTTCACATCATGTTAATATTCAAACACAAATTTAGTAATAATATACATCGATATACAAAATTATATCCAGTATTGCTAATTTTACATAGACAGATAGAGAAAGCGATACATAACATAATTAATGTGGCACAGGTGGTGGTCATATTCCTTATAGTTGACCTGATTAAGGTTAAGAGTATTTCGATACTCTTTACACTCATTACAATGAAATAAATGGCAAAAAATGTGCTCAACTTTTTGTTTGTGTTCAAAGTCTGACTTATAGATTTAAATCCAAGGAAATTGGTACAAAATATTATTCGAAATGGCACATAGCTAATTTGTGTGCAACAAATGGGAAAGAAACATGCATGGATGTACACAATCGTGTTAGTGTCCATGGTCTCTTGTTTTTTTTTTGTTTTTTTTTAACTATCATGTTACTGGTCAAGAATACTTAATTAACCACTTAGCATATCGACACAACCAACAAGAAATTCAGATATACAACTACTCAATAATCATGATAATTGATATTTCTTTATAACGCAATGTTATGTTTGATATCGAAAATCCATTGTGGTGTATATCGGGACACATATAATGTACACAGTAAAAAAAAAATTAAACAACTTTTTAAACAACCAAAAACGCTGTTTAAGCCGGTCCCTCTAACAACGTTGTTTAAAATCTTGAACAACCAAGATCTGGTTGTTCAAAATTTTAAACAATGTTGTTAGAGGGACCGGCTTAAACAGCGTTTTTGGTTGTTTAAAAAGTTGTTTAATTTTTTTTTACTGTGTAGGCCTATATGGCCAGAAAGCTCTCAATATAACATGTATTATATACATTTTTGGATGACATTTTATATGATCACCTCAACTCGGCTCACTCTCACAGAAACACCCACACAAAAATCTGGCGTTATCGCAAAAAAAGAAACACACAAGATAACAATTATATACCTTTTCCCCAGTTTAATCAAAATATGATTACACATTGTTAAAGTCATACCTGTAAAGTGTCTAAATCCACGAAAATTACTTGGAGCTTCCTCGTTTCTCTTCTACCGTGTTGTTTAGCTTATGGTAAAAGAAGAATAAAATAGGGTTTGATTTTTTCAAATGTCCCTTTAGTATGAAGATAATTATCATTTAAATGTTTTATTTCAATCACGTTGATTAACGCTTTAGATAAAAAGTACAATTGTCCTAGCAGAGAACGTCCGCATGCAGCCTTCGTGAGAACATTCCGGAGATTGAACTTTGAGCCGAGCGAGTGCAAATTCCATGAATTCTGTACTACGTGTGTAAACATGTCCTATACACGGGTGCGAATATCTCAAACGGATCATTCATTACTACGACAAATGTATGGCAGACCATCAGTATTCGATAAAATATGAACTCAATATTCGTTTTTTTCACTAGGTAAACAGTGTTCGTTTTCTTTCAAACTTTCACAAATCTTTCAAGAACGCAAAAATCAATTATTATAACAACAAATAAATGTTAAAAAACTGCTGAAAACAACAGTAATACAGATCAGACTTATTATATTATGCCTGGATTACGAGTATGCTATATGCATTAGGGTTATTTTGTATATCCTTTATCATGTTTAAAATGTATACACATTGAATATAAAAATATAAATCATCAAAGACAAGTTACATATATAATACCCTTCACCAATTTATAAGTGGAATTTCTCCCGATAAGTTGATAAGCACTGAATAGTTACGGAGAATCAAATCTTACAGCGAAATTTAGTTCAGAATCGTTCAAAAATAAAGAAGCTTATGACCGTTTGAACTTGATGAATGATGATGAATTTAGCTCATACTTTCCGCCAATTATGACGTCATTCACGAGCGAATGTCGTATGTATGTTATGTCATTTTGACACATTTTGTGCATGTTTTTTTATTGAATCAACTCATAGTTAAAGTTAAAGTTGAATGTTTCTTTTATTTAAATTGTTTTTCCGAAAAAGTTTGAAATTCTATAAACAATGGGTTGAACTTGAATGACGTAAAGCGATAAATACGTAAGAAAATCCAGACTCCGGGAATTTTCCGAACGGCCTTTTTTCAATTCTCGACCGAGTTCACTTTAATAAACTATGACTTATTATAGTATTCTCCTCTTTTGGCTATTAAGTTCTTTGCAAGCAATTTATTTCCAAGGATTGTACTCTATGAATGTATAACGTTACGATAACCTTCATAACTATGTACAAATTATATTTTCTCAGCGAAGACAATTAATCCACACAACTAATACAATACATTTTACAAATATTATTGTTTCACGTTATTGACTTGTATACGTTGTGTTGGAATGTTTTCATTTCTTAAAGTGATCCATTAACGTTATCAAATTCAACCAAAATAACTTGGATCTTTCACACTTCTTGTGTACCTTGTTGTTTGGCTTATGGTAATAGAAAATAGAGGATATGTATGATTGGATTGAAAACCGTTCCGGAACGCCTTCGATTGGGGTCAAAATCAATGGGCAGTAGGTGATGAAATTGTCACGTGGTGTGGCAAGATTGGTAGAGCGCGCGCTTTCCAATCGTGAGATCCCGAGTTCGAACCCAGTGTATGCCCATCGCGTTTGTCCTTCAGCAAGACAATGAATCCACTATTGCTGCTCTCTACCCAGGTGTATAAATGGGGACCCGGTAGGAGTGGAACGTGTATGCAATTGTACTTGTAGACCGTTAACTGCGCCATATGGCTGCCAGAATGCATTGCTCCCAAGGGAGCAGAGAGTGCACGTCATATGCGGAATGATTGTGAGTGTGTCCGATGACCGGGATAATAACATAAAGCGCTTAGAGATGATTATCAATCATATTAGGCGCTATATAAATCGAAACATTATTATTATTATTATTATAGGTCACTGGTGTTTCTTTATTATAAAACTATCGCACATCATTCCGAAGAACCTCAATGATAATGGTATATGATTGAAGCCTTGAATGTAAAAACATGAAGCTATAAAGGGATCACTTTATTAAATTGTATTGGCTATAAAAAAATTAAATCTTGAAATTAAAGAAAGGATGTATCCTGTATCCTTTCACACCCTTTCCTGCAAAAGCAGTTAACATTAATACAGGCAACCATTTCACGGACCTGTGGTCTTTATCCTATTGGATGGAACCAAATTCTAAGATAATTGAAGTTTGAAGTAATCCATTAACGAAACATTAATGCAACAATGGACGTATCCTCAAGGTCCAACCGGCTTTCCTAGCATAGCATGCCATCGTCACTTCACAATCAGAATCCTGCGGGTTGTCCATTGGGATCTCCCAACTTGCTGTCGAAGTGGGCCGTGAGCCGGTTGTCCTCTAGCCGTCGCACTGCCTGTATGAGGGAAAGAGCCACGGGCTCCAAGACCGGTGTAGCATGCCCCTTCGCAATCAAGCCTTCAAAGATTTCCTATTAATAATACCAACGATTAAAATGATAATAATGATCATTATAATGATAATACTACTAATAATAATAATAACATAGTACGGTCTGTATGAGGGAAAGAACCGCAGGCTCCAGGACTGGTGTTGCATGCCCCTTCGCAATCAAGCCTGTCAAATTTCCTATAAATAATACCAACGATTAAACAGATAATAATGATCATTGTAATGATAATAATGATCATTATAATGATAATGATCATTATAATGATAATAATGATCATTATAATGTTAATAATAATAATAATGATAATAATAATAATACTAATAATAATAATAATAATAATAACATAGTACGGTCTATATGATAGATAGAACCACGGGCTCCAGGACTGGTGTTGCATGCCCCTTCGCATCAAGCCTTCCAAACATTTCCTATGAATAATACCAACGATTAAAATGATAATAATGATCATTATAATGATAATAACATAGTACGGTTTAAATGATAGATATAACCACGGGCTCCAGGACTGCTGTTGCATGCCCCTTCGCAATCAAGCCTTCCAAAATTTCCTATAAATAATACCAACGATTAAAATGATAATAATGATCATTATAATGATAATAACATAGTACGGTACCACGGGCTCCATGATTGGTGTTGCATGCCCCTCTGCAATCAAGCCTTCCAAAACTTCCTGTTGTTGGTAATAACAATTAAAATGATAATAATGATCACTATAATGATAATAACATAGTACAGTATGTATGATGGACAGATACAATGGCTCCAGGACCAGTGTTTCATGGCCCATTTTAATCAAGCCATCTAAAATATCCGGAGAAATGAACAACAAAAATAAAAATGATAGAATTGATCATTATAATAATCATAACACTGATTATAACTGATTCGATTTGTATAGTTCTAAATATGATACTTTATCTTCTTCGCAAGGTCTGTATAAGAGAAAGGAATACAGGCTCCTTCGCATACCCTATCACAATCAGGCCATCCAAATCATATCCTTAAGAATAAATAACAACAATATACATTCTCGTATTGATCATTATTAATACTTATGATATAGTACGGTCTGTATGACGGGGAAAAACAACGGATCCAGGACTGGCGTTCCATGCTCATTCTCAATCAAGCCATTCCAAAACATCCTAAAAAATAAA
Organism: Echinarachnius parma; assembly: GCA_037951105.1. NCBI lineage: Eukaryota > Metazoa > Echinodermata > Echinoidea > Clypeasteroida > Echinarachniidae > Echinarachnius > Echinarachnius parma. The sequence goes on from JBAMJV010009553.1 coordinate 9,363, forward strand.
TAACTAGAACTACAAAAAAATATATTTAACAATTATAAAATTAATGATGATATTGGTCATGATAATAACATGAATAATTATGATAATACAAATATAGTACGATATGTATGATGGAAAAGACTAAGGGCTCCAGGGCCCCCTTGCAGAAAGAGAAACAATCGATTGTAAGTTACAAATAAACGCGCAAATTTTCTAACTTACAATTTATTGTATCTCTTTCTGCAACGGGGCCCAGGACTGGTATTGCATAGTACTGCCCCTCGGTTTAGCCGCCAGGATACCGTCAATCTCGCTCCCTAGTCCCTAGTCCCTAGTCAGAAATAACTGACTCTGGATGGTTTATGTTCGCTTGGTCTACACTCAGTTGGTCTACAACCCATTTGGTCTACCTGATGCCTTTAACTTCAATTTCCAAAACTTCAAACACGATCCCTAACCCAAAACCTAACCCTCCCACCCCTAACCCTAATCATAATCCATAATTATAATCATAAGCCCCCGAATTTACAATTTTCTAGTAAACCAAATGGGAGTAGACCAAATGGCTGTAGACCAATCGACAAGTTACCCTCTGGGTTGGGTTCTCTTTAATGACGTCATACTACCCGGCGCAGACAGAGCCGACTCGACCCAATGCGACTAGTTTTCTGTCGGATCGGCTCGTACATTGTCTCACGACTCCGATAATACCAGTCGGAAGCCAATCGGGCAATTGACCGCGACTGATGCAGACCGACTGTGATTTTGGTAACTTGCCGATTGGTCTACAGCCATTTGGTCTACTCCCATTTGGTCTACTCCCATTTGGTCTACTAGAAAATTATAAATTCGGGGGCTTATGATTATAAGTATGGATTATGATTAGGGTTGGGGGTGTGAGGGTTAGGTTTTGGGTTAGGGATCGTGTTTGGAGTTTGGGAAATTGAAGTTAAAGGCATCAGGTAGTATACCAAATGGGTTATAGACCAACTGAGCGTAGACCAAGCGAACATAAACCATGACTTTCACACAGGTCGGGTCGGATCGGGTTGAGTCGGCTCTGTCTGCGCCAGGCTTTGAAGTGGAGAGGGTTAGTGGCACCAGACGCAGTCAATGGACCAACCATCGGAACATAGGCTGATGTTTCGGTCTACTTACCGCCGGGAAGCCTCTTCCATACAAAGCAAAATCTGGTAGAAGCTGGTGATGGATTCGACTCTCGTCGATGCTATCCGCGAGAGTGTACCCCAGCCACAGGTTCCTTGCAGTCACCTGCATGTTGAAGGAAAGTTTTTGCACATGTCAGCAAGTTACAATAATCGTTTCAACACGTTTCAAACTTGTTTCCTTGCACAGCTTTAACATTTGTGTTTGATGGGCTGTTTCTTATACAAATAGATATACTGTACATAAATAGTCAAATTGTCATGATGTTATGTTAATATTTTCTTGTTCCTACAAAAGAACTTTGGCAGATAATTACATAACTATTGTAAAATAAATATGTTAAATACAGATAATATTAAACCGAAAGCAATTTTACTGCAAAACGTTTGAATAATCATTGTTTGTATAAAGTTTAGTACGAAAATACTGCAATCGTTTGGCTACACTTAAACACTTACCAAGCTTACTCCGGTGGTGATCCTTGGTCCCCCAGCCCCACCAACCACAAACTGCACATCACCGTTATCATCGACCAGGATGACGGGTGTCATCGACGACTGGGGGCGCTTGCCAGGTGCAATGAAGTTGGCTGGGGAGGAAGGCACCCCGTAGACGTTCGACTCTCCGGGAGTGGAGAAGTCGTCCATTTCGTTGTTGTAGAGAATCCCAGTTGTATTCCCGACTAATCTTGAACCAAAGCTGGAGGGGCCGGGGATAAGACATTGTACCATATTATGAAATAGTTCAAAAAGAGCAATACTGAGTTTTAATTTACAAGACAGCACCCCGTAGACATTCGCCTCTCCGGGAATGGAAAAGTCGTCCATTTCGTTGTTGTAGAGAATGTCTAATATATTCCCGACTACTTAACCAAAGCTGGAGCTGGAGGGGGAAGCAGCCGTACCATGCTATGACATATTTTAAAAAGAGCGATTGTTTTATAATGAGTTGAAATTCAGAAGACGGCTCCTCGCACATATCGTATGTGCGTGTCGCTCCGGGGATATAGAGAAGTCGTCCATTTCCTTGTTTTAGAGAATACCTGTAATATTACCCGACTACTCTTGAACCAAATCTGGAGGGGGAAGAAATTTGACGATGCTAAGAATTCACCTGGAACGATTTTATCAAAAAGTTATTCCAGAAAAGTTAATTTATACTAAAGTGGCATCCCGACAACGCTCATTTATCCGGGAAGAGAATGATAGATAAGTCGTCAAATGTATATTGTAAAGAGCATAACAGTTCTATATATTCCCGACTTCTCCTGAACCAAAGCGGCAGAGGGGAGAAAACATTGTACCACGGTTTAATATGGTTAAAATAGAGTGTTGCTATTATACTCCGATGAGGTTTGATTCAGACAACGGCATTTCAAAGACGTTTGTCCCTCCGGGAACGGAGAGGTTGTCCATTTCGTTGGTGTAGAGAATCCTAGACGTATTCCCGACAACTCTTGAACCAACGCTGGAGAGGGGGACAAAATTGCACCGTGTTATGAAATCGTTCAACTCGAGTGATGCTATCATATTCCGATGAGGTTTAATTTCAATAAACAGCGACACTCCGTAGACCTTTGTCTGTTTGTCTCTCCAGGAAATGAGAGGTCGTTCACTTCAGTAAAGAATTCCAGACGTATTCCCGACTGCTCTTGAACCTAAGCTTGAGGGGGTCAACAAATTGTACCATCTTATGAAATAGTTCATATCGAGATATTTTCATCATAAACCAATGAGGTAAAAACGGATAATTATTATCATTACTATATGCTTGGTTTCTTACATCGTATTAATCGTACTGGTGATCGATGCAGCATTGCCGAACTGGTCCACGACGGAGATGTGAGTCGTGCCGCTGTCGTTGACGATCTCGAAGGCGGGCTCGTAGTAGGTGTAGTTGTACGTCCTGTCATCGTTGATCCTAGCTCGGAGACCGTCCGCGTACTCCTGTGACGTCATGTTGGCCACCAACTGTAATACCAATAACAATAACAATGGTAACAGAAAATGCAATATTGTCTTTGCCTAACATACAGGGCTTTGGGGAACTAACCAGAAATTGGAGTCATGGAGAGGATTAAATCGGAATAATGTTTCTATTAAAGAATTGAAATGGAGAAGGTAATTTTACATCGATCATCTGCGTTGTTTTGTGTGTTGGCAAATTAGAACAATTGTTACACGTAGCGATGACATGACGACGCTTTAAGGTGTATTAAGAGGAGGGAGATGTTCATGATTGGTTAACGTGCCAAAGGTTCTAGTCAATAATGGATCATGATTGATTGATTGATTGATTTAATGATTGATTGATTGATTGATTGATTGATTGATTGATTGATTGATTGATTGATTGATTGATTGATTGCTTGATTGATTGATTGATTGATTGATTGATTGATTGATTGACTGATTGATTGAGTGATTGATCGATGGATTGATTGATTTATTTATTGATTAATTGATTGATAGATATAGTGATTGATTGATTGATTGATTGATTGATTGATTGATTGATTGATTGATTGAGTGAGTGAGTCATTGATCGATTGATTGATTGATTGATTGATTGATTGATCAATTGATTGATTGATTTTTTCAATTGATTGATTGATTGATTGATTGATTGATTGATTGAGTGAGTGAGTCATTGATCGATTGATTGATTGATTGATTGATTGATTGATGAATTGATTGATTGATTTTTTCAATTGATTGATTGATTTATTGATTCATTGATTGGGTAAGTGAGTGAAAGTATGATTGATGAAGTGAGCTTCATCTCACCTCCGCAACATCCACGAAGCTGCTATCACCCAGTGCACTCCTCTTGGCGTAGGCAAACTTGAAAGCCTCGATGATTCGATGGTAGGTCAGAATCTCGTCATCGAGCGATTGCACGCTCTCTGGTGTGAAGTTGTACCCTAAAACGGATGGATCAGGCAAAGAATTTAAGATATAAATATATTTATATCAAAAACAATTAACGAATCACCTTGTCACACTCTCTTCATCAACCCGGACTGCACGCTCTCTGTAGTGTAGTTTAAAAAGTTAAAGCTAAAGTCCTTCGATCCCGTGCCAATTTTGGCACATAAGGCGGCGCCTATCTCCGATTCATTAGCCCTATATAGGCCACACGTGTATACTTAATGTAGCGAAAGCTACAGAAGGTGCCAGTCCTCTGGTAACTCGTGTGATTAACTTTCCCTTCTCAATTCTATAAATGCGGAGAGCCTGGCTAGAAGGCAGAAGGTAACCTTTTTAAAGTCTTTTGTATGACCCGCGGTCTGGGTTCGAACCCGGGACATCCCGTGCATGCGACGGACACTCTAAACGCTATATAAAGCCACCATATGCTCGATCCCGTTGTGAAGTTGTATCCTGAAAATGAAGTGCAAATTTCAGCTTTAATCCATTTATATCTAGATTAGGCTATTAGCCATTAAATAAATACACACCGTAGTATCATATTCCTTCTGATCGCTTAAAGGTGCACCTGTAAAGTTTCAGATATTGCCCAAAATGATATTTGAGACTTCAATCCTGTACCAAAATCATTGTAAGATATGTCCGAATGATGTGTAAAAGTTTCATTGAAAAAGAACACTGCCTTCTTGGATAAAAGAGCGAAAATATGCGTCAGCTTTTACAACGGACGTTTATGAGGTTTATAACCGTTAATTAACGCTTTTGAGCTGAATGAAAGATATCGTCATACTAAACGGGCATTTTAACAAATCTAACCCTATGTTATTCTTCTCTTACCATATAGCTAAACAACACGGTAGAAGAGAAACGAGGAAGCTCCAAGTAATTTTCGTGGAGTTAGACACTTTACAGGCATCCCTTTAATGATTAATTATTGTAAATTCAATCTAATTGAGGTCATGAATAGTCATATAGGTTCTTTTATATAAGAGATGGGTCAATTAGGCCAGCATCGTCAACTGATTGAAGACTCTCTGCACTGGAATTGTGTTCTTGTATGGGAGGTGCGGTATAGTTAAAGGACAATGACATCCGGACACATTTTTGCGAAGAATAATCCATGAAAAGTGAAAACTATGGCTCTTTGAAAATATCCATTTATTTCTACGAGTGACTCAAATGGCAACGCACACTGGCAAAGTTGTGGACTACCCCCATATATTTTGTACACAACATTCAATTTTGTTCAATTTTCTCAAAATATATGTTTACTCTTCGTTTGAGTTCAACATATGTTTTGTAGAATACATGTATACACAACATAATGATTTGGGGGAATGGAAAAGTGTGACTATGAAGAAAACTCTAAAAATGTGAATATTTGTGTACAAAACATAATGGGGAGTAATCCACAAACTTATCAGAGTGCTCTAACTTTCAGAGATTATTCCTCCTAATCTCTTCAAGTATGTGAAAGCAATAGTTTGATTGGGTTTCATTGTCCTTTAACTCCCGTTGTCATACAGGTTCCAATAGTCGATAGTCGCATACACCGCCCCATCCTTGATACACCAATTATATCATTTCCTGAGGAACATGCCTATCATACGTATTTACCTTCAAGGATGTTCATTATGAGACTGAACACGGCGCCGCTGCAAGGGGGTGGTCCAGAATACGCTGTCATGCCCGATAAGTCGATACTGGTGGGTTCTCTGATCTCTACTTCGTAGTCCTCCAGATCTTGGACTGTGATGATACCGCCTGTAAAAGAAAACAAATGGAGAAAAGGAACAAAACTAAATGTAAGCTACGCTTAATGAGATCAATGAAATGAAGAATGGATAAGGGAAGTGGATCATACAACTTGTTTTAATTCGTGTTCAATTATCAGCAAGCTCATTGGCCAAATAAGTTGTGACGAGTGTTTTCTATCAAAATTAGACCAACGAGGAAAATTCCTTTTTCTTGATTAAGTACACGCTTGTACACTGGAACCTCGTTATAAAGACCTCCGATATAACAAAACCCTCTTCATAACACGGCAATTTTGCATGTCCCATGCAGCTCTTTATATGTGAGTTTAAACGTAGGGGTCACGCATAGCGTTGTGGTACTTCTTGGAATCCCTGTACGAACTTCCTCACTGGGTGAATATACGTATAATGCACAATTGTTTGTTGGACGACGGTTTATTAGTTTTAGGTCTATAACTCCACGAAAAAAAGATTTCAAGCCCTAGTTTTTTCAGGCATGCTATTAAATGACATCTTCTGACATCTTCTTTCATATAAGACAATAACCTCGCAACTTTTGAAATTTGGCTTGCAAAAGAGGGAATGTCCCTTTAACTCAACACCCTCGTTTTTGCAGTGTACGAGATACCTGAGATAACAAGGTAAATGCTTTTGTAGGAGCTCATTATAATGAGGATACACTATATAATAATTTACTACTCGCTTGTATTTCTTTCGCTATGTGTGTTATAAATATTAGCCAGTTTTCCACAATCGGTACCACCATGACCACGAAGCGGCTGCCGCTCGTGACCCATGTTCTCTACTAACGAAGAACAAAAACTATCCCGTGTCTGTTTTATTGTATACAAGCGTGTAGAATTACTCACCATTCGCTTGTATTTCTGCCGCTATAGTTTCAGCTAGAGGGCCCGTGTAAAAGACATCGGCACCGCCCTCGGCTATTGTCCGATAGGTCTCCGCCAAGTCAGCTAGGGTAATGGTGTCACCTTCTTTTAGTAAGGTTCCATTGTCGTCCGTCACGATATCCCTGCGTGGAAAGTATCATTTTTAATCGAGATGTAAACAATTAAATGTATTCATATGTATAGACTCACGAGGCTTAGGCTAGGGGACATTATGCTGTTTGAATGCAATTTGAGCCAGTTATCCCGGGTAGAAGACATCCACACAATCTTCAGCTATTGTCCGATAGGTCTCCGCCAAATCATCCAGGATCAGGATGTCACCATCATGCAGTACGTTGCATTCGTCATCCGTCATTTTTATCTGCAGCGATAGTATAATTTTAAATCGAGAAATAGAAAATGAAATGTATTCCTATCTATAGCAGTATGAGGCTTAGTCTGGAGGATATTATGTCGTTAGAATCCATATGGTTTGATACATTATCCCGTGTAGAAGACATCCACACAATATTCGGCTATTGCCCGGTGTGCCTCCGCCAAATCATCCAGAATTAGGGTGTCACCTTTGTATTTCCAGTTTATTCAATCAAACATAAACAATATGTACAATATATACAAAGTTTAAAATATAGTTATATAGTTACAAAATTATGAATGATTCGGGCCCAAGAGAAGCAAATGCTTATTGGCAGGGCCCGCTTATACATGCAAAACATAAAATAATATTCAATTCATATACCCTAAAGAAACGAACAAAGATAAAAACAATTAAAAATTTAAAAAAATCGAATATAAAAATACACACAAACACGCACACACACAAAATATGGTTACACATCGGTCATATATAACGTCAAATTAGAATTAATTTGATTTGAAGGTGACATATACTTGTCATACTTTTTCTTTCATGTTTTACAACTGTCTACATATCGATTAAAGAGATATTTTTTACATAAACATTTAAAACGAGTTAAAGTTGAACTTGATTTTATATTTTCACTCAATAAATTCCATTCTTTTATAGCTTGCATACGAGTGGAGTTAAGTGCACATGAGGTGCGAACAAGAGGTATATGTATATTTCGGCTGGTTCTAGTTTGATATGAATGATAAACAAAATTAGGCTTAAAAATATTTTCAAAATAAAACGTTGGGGCAATATTTTTCAATTTATACATAAAAAGGAGCGTATCCATATTTATTTGTTCTATCAATGGAAGAATATTCATTTTAACAAATAATGGCAAGCTTGGTGTATCAAACTTTGATTTCGTTATTATTCTCATTGCCTTTTTTTGTAAGATGCTCAATTTCATTAAGTGAGTTTTAAAAGTATTACCCCAAATCATATTACAATATTTTAAGTGGGACTGTATTAAACTATGGAACAATAATAATAATATATCATAATGAACAAAATATCTCAGTTTCAACAAAATTCCAATGTTTCTTGAAATCTTTGATGATACATTATCAATATGATATTTCCAGTCTAAAAATTCATTTATAAATACTCCCAGGAATTTAACTGTGTGTACACGTTCTAATTTTGTTTGTTCAATAAAAATAGGAATTTCCTCGGGAACCCTCTTGTTTCTTGTGCGAAATATAACATATTTTGTTTTATCATAATTCAAAAATAATTTATTACTTTTATACCATTCATTCAATTTCCTCATTTCACTATTTAAATTTTGAGTCAAAGTTATTATATTCTTATCTGCAATAATTACTGCCGTATCATCGGCGAACAATGAAAATGTTAACAATTTACTAGAATGTACAATATCATTAATATAAACTAAAAAAAGGAGGGGTCCCAACACAGAACCTTGGGGTACGCCAATTTGTACTTCTTGGAGAGATGATTGGACACCATCAACCACCACATACTGCTTTCTATTATTTAAGTAATCTGTAAACCATTTTAATGGCACTCCTCGGACACCGTAGTGTTGTAACTTCTTGAGCAGTATATGGTGGTCAATGGTGTCAAAGGCCTTTGAGAGGTCCATAAATACACCGCCACAATAATACCCTTTGTCAATGTTTTGTAATATATAATCAGTTACATTGAATACCCCGGATGATGTAGAGAGATTTTTTCTAAACCCAAACTGGTCGGTTATTAAAGAATTATTATGTAATAAAAAAGCATACAATCGTTTATGAATGATCTTTTCTAATATCTTTGCAAAAGTACATAATACAGCAATAGGCCTATAATTCTCAATATAATGAATATCTTTTGATTTATAAATAGGAACAATCTTTGCCAATTTCAATTTAGTAGGGACGATTCCTGTTGAGATAGACTGATTAAATATGTGACATAATGGATGTACAAAATAAGATATGGTTTCTTTCACAACTCTTGGTGAGACATCATCAGGACCACTAGATTTTTTTGCATTTAAGGCCGTTGACATGGAAATAATTTCATTTGCATCTGTGGTATCCATAAACAAGGAATCGATTACTTGATTGGCCAAATAATCAGAAAATAAATTTTGTGAATTGGGTACCGCGCTCATTAACTTCTGCCCTATATTAATAAAGTATGTATTGAAAGCTTCAACAATATCCTTTTTTGTACATATTTTTGTATTATCTCTCAACATATACCGAGGATAATTACTTCTTTTTTTATTTCCAATAAGTTTATTTATTTCTTTCCAAGTATTAGCAATATTTCCCTTTACAGAATTAAACACAGATGTAATATATTGTTTTTTGGCACAACGTATAATAGTAGTAAGTTTATTTTTATAATTTATATATTTTGTTTTATAATAGTCAGTTTTCCTTTTCAAATATAAAGCATATAATCTATTCTTTCGTTTACTTGATTTTAAGATACCCTCAGTTATCCATGGTTTAATAACATTAATAGTACGTTTTCTGTTTTTTCTTTTCACTATAGGAAAACATTCATTATAAATATTCATAAACACTTCAATAAATAAATCATAGCTTTCAGTGGCATTAAAAGACATATATACAATTGACCAATCAACTTCTAATAATTTCTTTTTAAAATTAGTAATACAATCACTTGTTATTTTTCGTTTTGTATTATTATTTTCAGGTGATAGCAATTGCGTTGAAATATTATCTTTTAAAATAGCAAACACAGGAAAGTGATCAGAAAAATCAGTGAATATTAAACCTGAATAATGATCGGTTTCTAATTTATTAGTGAATATATTATCAATCAGTGAACTAACTTGAGGCGATATTCTTGTCGGTTTAGTAATTAATGGGAACATATTATATAAGTACATATTGTCTAAAAAATCGCCAGTTTGACAATGGGTAGCATAATTAATAAAATTGATATTATAATCTCCCATTATATAAATGTCTTTCTTTTCACTTTCCAGGGTTTTTAATACATCATCAATTCTATCTTTAAAACATGGTATGTCTACATTAGGGGGTCTATATACACATCCAAATACTGCATGTTTTTTATTTGTTTCAAGCTCAATAAAAATCATTTCATAGTCGGATGTAATAATAGATAAGTCTTTTCGCTGACTACATTTAATACCATCCTTCACATAAAGGGCAACACCGCCACCAGTTTTATCTGTTCTATCTAAATTATATAAGGAGTAATTATCCAAGTGGAATAAATTTAAATTTGTGTGTTCATTAAACCATGTCTCTGACACTCCTATAATACTAAATGTATGTCCAAGGGTGCTTAACATTAATTGAAAATTTTCAAATTTATTTTTCAAACTTCTAGCATTTACATGGATCATAGAGAGCGAAGAATTAGTGTTACAAAATTTAGTTTTAAAATCTTCACAAAACATATATTTACAAGAATGTGGAACATGAGTAGTTTCTTCAGTATCATAATCTAAGCTATTAAACTGTATTGTATTCAAATTAAATGGATTGATGCATAAACGTTGTAATTTTTTATAGTCAGTTACTAAATTTGAGTGAAAATAAATAAACATTGTCCTTTGAAAATCATCATCATCATCAATATGGTTGAATGGAAATATTTCAGACGTACAGTTTATACATAAGTTGATTGCAGTAGAAATGCAGGTATTAATCTTATTACCACAATAACAACATTCACCAGTTTGCATCATTACGGAGCATCACACACACGTGTACTAGTTCAGTGATTCATCAGTCTTTAATCACCAGGGAGATCGGTTTCATGGCGGATTCCCCGAGTGATGAACCTTCCACCTGTAGCTGCAGAAAGGTTCCTTGGTCATCCGGCAACATTATTATCATTGAATCGAAAGTATAATTTTAAATGAAAAAACACACAATTAGTGTTCCTACATAATGCCGAAGTAGTGATGGTTCTATACAAATTGTCTTTTTTATTGTGATTTTTGGTAGGGGGTTATTAAAAGCTGGACGACTCGTTTCTGCTATAGAATAACGAATTTTCTATACAGAATGTCCTTTTATTGGGAATACTGGTATAGCTGGTATAGACGGTAGAAGATCGCCTTCTTTGCAATCCATATAAATATGTGGTCAGAAATATGTGGCTTGCCAGACATTGTTTAAAACCTTTGCCAATGGCCATTAATTGTCGTGACCCAACATTTCGGTACTCTGAAGGGGCGATGAAGTGGCTAAGGGGCAGACATTACTTTTTTTTTTGGGGGGGGGGGGAAATATAAAGTTAATGGATCACTTTAATTTGAATTCCGTGACATTTTGCTCCACTTTAAAGTTATTCATAAACCATGACATAATATGTATAACATCAGCGAAACCCCAACACCAACTTTAACTCTCATTATAATCATAAGCCTTACCCTAACACGAACACTTACATAATATCATTACGTGGTGACAAATAATTAAAGCGATTGTCACCCTAAATATACTAAATTATTCATTTAAATGCATCATCGAACGTGTTGAATTCAGGTAATTAATTCACCTCACGGGGTACTGGAGTAGATCATCCCCCAATATGTCAAGGTATAAGGCCATATATCTCTCCACTGCGAATCCATTTTCCGCAATCTCAATGCTTGGAGCGAAGAGGTCTGCCCAGGGTAGCTTGCCGAACCTCTGGTGAGCTTCCCCGTAACCCCTGATCTCTCCTGGGACTCCAACTGCGAGACCACCTGCAAAAAGAAGAATGATATTAATCGTAAATTCATTGATTACTTGATAAATTGCTTGGTTGGTTATTTAATTGACTGGTCGGTCGGTTGGTTGGTTATTTAATTGATTGATTGATTGATTGATTGATTGATTGATTGATTGATTGATTGAACGATTATAAATTTAGATATATGTACGTTGTCGTTTGGTTTGTAAAAAAATGAAATTGCTTTTGATTTTGCGAATGTTTCGGATAGTTACGGATATGGAGCGTTCCCGAAAACGTTTTGATTGTGGTCAAAAGTATCCGAAATTGGATACTTCACGCGAACGATTATAGTGGGCAGTATAGGTGGTGAAATCTGACATCAATCCTCGTTTTGCACAAGGTAAACAGCATTCTTTTTCAATTAAATGTTAACACATCATTCAGAAGAATCTTGCGATAAATGGTATAAAGTTTATAGTCTCGACTATCACTGTCTTCTGGACAGATTGTATGAAGTTAATGGTAGATCGATGAGTGGTGAATAAGTAGAGATAAAATATACATAATTATAGACAATTATTTGGAACCCACCATACAGTGACGCTGTTTCAGATTCGTTCTTGTACATGTTTTCGGATGCTGCGGCGGGCGCCCGTTCCCTTGCGTCAATGAAGGTCGTCGACTGGTTCTCGCGGTCGTAGTAGAGTATGAAGCTGCCCCCTCCTATTCCTGCGCTGTGGATATCAATCAGTCCCACGCATAGCAAACCGGCGATGGCTGCATCGATGGCACCACCTCCTCTCAATAGCATATCCCTGGATGCAAGGAAACACCAATAACGAACGTTAGTGACTCTAAACAACATATCGACGTCATAAAGGAAACACCGTCCAAAAGCAAACACTAATACCTCTCAACAATAAGGGAAACTCCAACACCACCATTATTTTACTCTCACCAACATATACCCCTGCAAAAAGGGAAACATATAAAAAAATAAATTATAAAAACAATTAACTCACAGGAATCATATACGACAATATCCCTTTGGAAACCTACATCCTGTGATGTTTAAAATATATCAAAGATTATTACAAACTTTTAAATGATGATGCATGTTCGTATATGGGACAATATACTACTTACGCTGCCATGGCTGCAGAAATAAGCAACAAAGGGTCCAAAATCAACGGGATTTTGTTGCGCATTTACAATCATGACCAGAAGTGTCAACAGAGCCTATAACATGGGCAAGTATAGGAGCTGGTCCTGGAGTTGTTCCTGGGGGTGTCCCCTGATATACTGGTATGAACGGGGCGTTTTTGAAAGATATGGCTAGCAGGTTCACTATTAATGACTACTAATTAGTTTGAAGAAGTTGAAAAGCGAGATAAGTCTTTAAGGATGCCGTAATTACCTTCCTATCTCCGAACATTGTGGTACATCAGATGCAACAGCAGCGTGAATACAAATGTTCTCAACACAGGCCGATTCTGATTCTTCGATTGGTGAGAACGGAAACTCCTGCTGCATTGTGCTGTAGATGACCAGTACGGCCACGCCTGCACCAATCGCACCGGACACGATGATGAGAAGAAGAAGGGCACACGGATGAAATCTACATTGCAACGGAAGAAGGAAATAAAACATGTAAAACATCAACGTAGTCAGGAATTGCCAACACATGCATGGGTGTAACTATTGGATGTGAATTTGTTTGGGCGCGTTTTCGGTGTGAGTGAAGGCGTAACGGATGTGAAGCGGGGGCTTATAATGTGGAGCGGGGCGTAATGAATGTGAAACATGGGACGTATTTGATGTGAAATGATAGCGTAATGGTTGTGAAACAGGCGTGGTGTGGATGTAACATGGACATTAATGGATGTGGCAGTAGAGAGTTAATTGATGTGATGCGGGAACATATTAGATGCGAACATATTATAGTGCGTAAAGATGTGAAACAGAGTGCGTAATGAGTGGGAAATACGAGACGTAATGGATAGAAACAGGAGGCAGGGGCGGATCTAGCTTTTTGCTAAGGGGGGTTGACCCAATGACGATGCGGAGCATCGTCCTCGAGCCGCGAAGCGGCGATTATTTTTTTTCTATTTTGAACCCTCGTAAGTGATGTCTTTTTGCTAAGGGGGGGTTTGACCCAATGACGATGCGGAGCATCGTCCACGAAACGCGAAGCGGCAATTTTTTGCTATTTTGAACCCCCGTAAGTGATGTTTTCCACATCACATTTTCACTTGGCAGCCCAAGGGGGGGGGGTTTAAACCCCCTAAACCCCCCCCCCCCCCCGTAGATCCGCCACTGGGGGGCATAATGGACGTGATGCATGTGAAACGGAGTGCGCATAATGGATGGAAAATATGGGGCGAAGTGGACGTGCAACGGGGCGTAATAGACATACAATCAGGGCGTAATGGATGTGAAAATCACATAGGGATAGTGATAGTGGATGTGAAACAGACGTGGTAGTTCTAGTTCTATGGTAATACTCATCAACGCCTGTTCAGCATCTAGATGAGGTAAAAGTTCCTGAGAAAGGAACTAAATGGTTTCAAGGTACGTAACCTTGAACAGTGCTCCAGAGAGGGCAGTTCGATAATGTTTTGAGGTATGGATGTGAAATGGGAAGTGATGTGAAGCAGCGAGAGTAATGTATGTGTAGCGGGAGCATAATGGATGTGAATCGGGGCGTAGTGGATGTGAAACAGGGTGCGTAATGGATGTGAAACAGAGTGCGTAATGGATGTGAACAGGGTGCGTAATGGATGCGAAACAGGGTGCGGCGTAATGGATGTGAAACAGGGTGCGTAATGGATGTGAAACAGGGTGCGTAATGGATGTGAAACAGGGTGCGTAATGGATGTGAAACAGGGTGCGTAATGGATGTGAAACAGAGTGCGTAATGGATGTGAAACAGGGTGCGTAATGGATGTGAAACAGGGTGCGTAATGGATGTGAAACAGGGTGCGTAATAAATGTGAAACAGGGTGCGTAATGGATGTGAAACAAGGTGCATAATGGATGTGAAACAGGGTGCGTAATGGATGTGAAACAGGGTGCGCAATGGATGTGAAACAGGGGGCGTAATGGATGTGAAACAGGGGGCGTAATGGATGTGAAACAGGGTGCGTAATGGATGTGAAACAGAGTGCGTAATGGATGTGAAACAGGGTGCGTAATGGATGTGAAACAGGGTGCGTAATGGATGTGAAAAAGGGTGCGTAATGGATGTGAAACAGAGTGCGTAATGGATGCGAACAGAGTGCGTAATGGATGTGAAACAGGGTGCGTAATGGATGTGAAACAGGGTGCGCAATGGATGTGAAACAGGGTGCGTAATGGATGTGAACAGAGTGCGTAATGGATGTGAAACAGGGTGCGTAATGGATGTGAACAGAGTGCGTAATGGATGTGAAACAGAGTACGTGGATGTGAAACAGAGTGCGTAATGGAAGGGAAAAGAGTGCGTAATGGATGTGAAATACGGGGCGTAATGATGTGAAGCGGGCCACAATGAATGTGAAATACGGGCGTATAATGTGAAGCTGGGGCTTAATTGTGAAGCGGGGCACAATGAATGTGAAATGCGGGTGTATAATGTGAAGCTAGGGCTCATTGTGAAGCGGGGAATAATGAATGTGAAATGCGGATGTATAATGTGAAGCTGTCCAGAGCTTAAAGGGACTTAGTAACATTGTCCAAATCCTCAAAATAAATTTGAATTCTAGCGGTTCCTTATACCTTGTTGTATTCGTATTAACAATAAAATCACGGGACAGGTTTCGGTTTTTCAAACTTCCCTTTCGTTACAAAGATATGTATGAATGAAGTATTCCGATAAGAAAAACTCCGGCGAGTTTTTCTTCCGTGTACAAAGTGAGTGCAGTGAGTTACTGAATATCACTTTGCATTTTCGCTCATTACTTGGCCATACAATGTCATTTGACTTGAAATTTTCACACAATACCCTGTGGACATATGAGATAACAACAATATACATTGCATCAACCATTCATCACTTTTTGCACATGTCAACAAGTTACTAGATCCCTTTAATGGATGTGCATGAAGCGGGGCATAATGTGAAATACGGGAATATAATGTGAAGCTGGGGCTTAATTAGCCTTTTAACAAGGGCGATCGCGTCTAAATGGCTGCGCTGCAGGAACGACTGAACTCGTGGTGGAGACTATCCGTCGAGTGGCGAAGCCACTGTGCAGGGTAGTCGCGCTGTCCAGTCGTTCCTGCATAATGCATACTATACCGTGCACTTAATGGATGTGAAGCGGGGCTTAATGGATGTGAAGCGGGGCTTAATGGATGTGAAGCGGGGCTTAATGGATGTGAAGCGGGGCTTAATGGATGTGAAGCGGGGCTTAATGGATGTGAAGCGGGGCTTAATGGATGTGAAGCGGGGCTTAATGGATGTGAAGCGGGGCTTAATGGATGAGAAGCGAGGCTTAATGGATGTGAAGCGGGGCTTAATGGATGTGAAGCGGGGCTTAATGGATGTGAAGCGGGGCTTAATGGATGTGAAGCGGGGCTTAATGGATGTGAAGCAGGGCTTAATGGATGAGAAGCGAGGCTTAATGGATGTGAAGCGGGGCTTAATGGATGTGAAGCGGGGCTTAATGGATGAGAAGCGAGGCTTAATGGATGTGAAGC
Source organism: Echinarachnius parma (assembly GCA_037951105.1). Taxonomy (NCBI): domain Eukaryota; kingdom Metazoa; phylum Echinodermata; class Echinoidea; order Clypeasteroida; family Echinarachniidae; genus Echinarachnius; species Echinarachnius parma. The sequence continues at coordinate 25,879 of JBAMJV010009553.1, forward strand.
GGGGCTTAATGGATGTGAAGCAGGGCTTAATGGATGTGAAGCGGGGCTTAATGGATGTGAAGCGGGGCTTAATGGATGAGAAGCGGGGCTTAATGGATGTGAAGCGGGGCTTAATGGATGTGAAGCGGGGCTTAATGGATGTGAAGCGGGGCTTAATGGATGTGAAGCGGGGCTTAATGGATGTGAAGCGGGGCTTAATGGATGAGAAGCGGGGCTTAATGGATGTGAAGCGGGGCTTAATGGATGAGAAGCGGGGCATAATGAATGCGAAAAGTAAAGGATGTGGAACAGGCGTAATGGATGTGAAACGGGGTTGTATATATGCGCATGTACATGTATCATTTCACATGCTATATTATGTTTGTGCGTTTTATAGAAGCCTTTGATTAAATCCTGATCTCGTCGCTAATAACATAACATTTTAAAATATGATAATATCGTAAATACCACTGAGAAGACTGACACGACGCGTACACATACGTATACAACAATCAATATTATAATTAAAGGGATGCCTGTAAAGTGTCTAACTCCACGAAAATTACTTGGAGCTTCCTCGTTTCTCTTCTACCGTGTTGTTTAGCTTATGGTAAGAGAAGAATAAAATAGGGTTAGATTTGTTCAAATGCCCCTTTAGTATGACGATATCTATCATTCAGCTCAAGAGCGTTAACCGTTCAGGACGGACTGATTTTGCTACAACATGCACGTATTCTCCATAGACCCGAAGCCAGAATATTTTCGGGACCAGTCCTGAATGGGTTAATGAACGGTCATAAACCTCATAAATGTCATACAGTAATTCGTTGTAAAAGCTGACGCATATTTTCGCTTTTTTAATCAGGAAAGCAGTGTTCTTTTTCAATGGAACTTTCACACATCATTCGGACTTATCTTACAATGATTTTGGTACAGGATTCAAATGTCATTTTGGGCAATATCTGACACTTTACAGGTGCACCTTTAATAAACGTATACTTGGTTAGGGGTATTGTGATCACTCGTTTGCGTTCACAATGAAATTGAATTGAATTGAATTTGAACTTTAGACAAATTTTTTCAAAAAATTGACGCACGATACACAAGAATATACTCGCAAATCAGAAAAGGAGAGAAATGTAGGAATAACATGTTAGTCAAATGGAGCTGATTTTGTTTAACCTAGAATGTTTGGTATCATGTTTATGAAGGCAAATGATAAAAACGCAATTGAACATGGAACCTAATGTAGGAAAAGTGAAAAAATTGTTATTTCCTGAAATAAACAAGATTCTGGTAAATAACATTATATGTTCAGTATTACTTAAAGGTTGACTTCCTATAAACATAATACAATTAAACTTACTTTAACCTAAGTTCGTCAGGGTAAAAATTATGAGATTTAGCTTAATAGTGGCCGACTGTAGAAATATAGAAAATCAATCTCTTTAAAATGCAGTATTACCATCATCATTATTTGTATGAACTGTATCAATATAACTATCATGAACTGAAATTGTAAGAAAAGTACAAAATAAATAAACAAACATTCTAGATCTACAAAATCGAAATTATAATAGGAAAAATAATAACTGGCCATTTAGGTATATTTTATTGAAAAATGCAAGCAAATAAATTCAACTTACCCGCTAGATTTTGGTGTTTTAACCTTGGCCTGGGCATCCATATTGAACGTCGGGTTCGCTTCTTTTGCCACGGTGGACGTAACGGTAGTCGATGTCGGATTCTAACACTGTTATAATGGAATGGTAACAGAGCTTGAATTCAGTTTGTCATGAAAGATATTAAAATATGAATGTAAAGCCTATAATGTTGTACTTGTAGAAAAGGTAGTATAACTTTATTCAGACAGAAACGCCCCCAAAACCTCCAGTCAATTACTATACTGAGAAGTATTTCGATCATGTTTCGTATAGTAAGACCTCCCGCCTCCACAGACACTTTTTTGTTTTGGTTCATGTTTTATTCCTCCAAATAAACAGAACAAAAACATACATAACAATATCGTAAACATAAGTTTGCATCATATACATGGATGTTCCATTACAGAAAGTAAATTACATAATTATACATAACAAATTTACATCACATAATTATGAACTATACGTACGAATGAGAATTGTGCGATAAAAAAAGTAATTAATACAAAACAAAACATTAAAAAACACACACATTCTACCCCTACCCCCTCCCCCCCCCCCCCCCACACCCACATACATCATTATATCAATACTTTTTAAATGTTACAAGCTCACGGGAGAAACATCGCGTATAAAGAGTATACTGCCTACAAATTAAATCTTATTCTAATGTTACCGTTTCCTATTTTTGTTAGGTAGCCCTAATTTCCCCATTTTATTGCGATTCTCTTTCTTGATCCTTATAGTCTAATAACAGTTTCTGTATTTTATCAATGGTTGGTAGCACACCCTCTTTTCTAAATACAAATAGAAAATACAGTATATTACCATAAAAATGATAGTATTACAACTTTTTATTCTATTTGAATTACCTGACATTCCAACAAATATATCTCGGCCAATTTAAGTCCTTTATTTCATCTAACTCAAAACGTTTGTATCAAAGCTTGCCCATATCAATTATACATTTAAGCAAATTAAAAATATACGTGAATATGTTTCCTTTCCCGTTTACAGTACGAATAAAAATGATCTTCAAAAAATCAAATTCTAAATAAATGATGTTTAGTGTAAATTGCCTCATGCAGTAACTTAAGTTAAAACTCTCTCTGCCTCCCGATCATTAATGTTATTCTTGGTCTAAAAAACATTCACTCATTTCTTTATCTGTATAATTAGTATCATTTTGTCCATCTCTTATCTGTAAATCATATGACTTTTGCAATTCTCTCATAAAATAATCGTATATTTGTCTTGTAATCTTTTGTCCAAAATATATAAATTTATATTACAATTTATTAAGTCCTAGCTCGCCAAATCGTATCAAACCTAACTAATTTTTCCAATCCTCGGAATCGTATAATATATATAAATTATTGTAAGCAAATTGTCACTTCTCATACCAAGGTTCAAAAGGTATGCAACGGGTTTAACATGTCCATTATCAATAATATGTTTCAACATAACGATCCCTCGTTCTAATAAATCTTTATAAAATACCATATTATATTTTATACATATGTTCCAATTATTAAAAATAAATTGGATTCATGCAATCATTAAAATGCCTTAAATTATCAATCTCTTTCAAGCTTTCAGCATTTCCAAATAATAAGGTGGATCTTCAACATGAACTTCATCTTTTTCATTTTCATAATCACATACAAAATTAGCCTTCTTCCCACTGAACTTAAGCAATAATAATTAAAAAAATAACTTCCATCCCAAATTTCTTTCTCCATATAAAAGTCGTTTCACCCACATTATACGTTGCGTTCTAACAAATATTTCAAAATGTATAATTTTAACATCACCATAATTATAATTCCGATACATAATTTGTATTTGTATACGATCTTTCCCTCCCCATATAAAGTCAAATGATATTTTCTCCACTTCTATATAAACCCATAACGGGACAACAAGGAGGGATGAAAGATAATTTAACTTTGTTAATGCATATTTGTTAATGCATAAGGTTTCCATAAATGTATTTTACCCATGATAGTCGAATCCCGTTGTTCCCACCAACATAATAAGCTTTTTAATTTTACTTAATATTTCTTTATATACTTCGCAACAAAAAGTTCCGCAATCGAGGTTTGCGCATTAATAACTTTTCTATTAGGTATTAACATTGATAAATTGGAAAGCGTGATTCTCCCCTTTACATTGATATATACATTTTGCTATGAGTATTTCATCATGGAATGCGCATTGCATCCAAATGTAGGGCAAAGTCAAAAGTGAAATGTTGCAAAATGCACTGATATTGTCAACAAAGGGCCTTCCTTTTGTTTGAAGATTAAAACGTGGCTTGAATGCCTATTACGTTATTACCATTCATAAATTTTGTATCATTGGAAAGCGTGAATCCTCTCCTTTACATTGATATAACATTTGCTATGGATATTTTATCATGGAATGTGCATTACATCCGAATGTAGGGCAAAGTAAAACATGAAATGTCATGCAAAATGCACTGATTTTGTCAACAGTATGCCTTCCTTTTGTTTGAAGATTAAACGTGGCTTGAACGCACGACCACCTCACCCCCATTCAAGCCAAGGAAGGCACTCTGTTGACAAAATAAGTGCATTTTGCAACATTTCACTTTTGACTTTGCCCTACAATTGGATGCAATGCACATTCCATGATAAGATATTCATAGCCAATTTCATACCAATGTAAAGGGGAGAATTCACGCTTTCCAATGGTACCAAATTTATGAATGGTTATAGCATAATAAAAAAAAGTTATTAATGCGCAAACCTCGATTGCGGAACTTTTTGTGCAAGGTATAGTTTAAATCATCTTTTAATCTAAAATCGACTGAAAAATTAGCTCCTAAAATGTGTACTTCCTTAACAAATTTTCCAATAAAGGCCCATCTAGTTTCCCCAGTTCCTCACCCTTCACCTTCAAATTCTTCAAATATATATTGCAACCTTCTTATGGAGTCTATATCTTTCAAAGAATTGTCATATCATCTGCATACAATACTTGTCTTACATGTATGTCATGTTCCCCAAAATGTATCACTTTAATTATTTTGTCCCTCCTTACTTCATGTGCCAATAATTATATTGCAATAAAAAAAACACAAATAGGGCGACAATGGATCACCTTGTCTGTACCCCCTTTCTCGTATATTAAAATAACCAGTGGAATACCCCCCATTCATAATACAACTACTTATACCATTACCTATAATATATTCACCAAGAACAAAACGAATCACCAAAACCAAACAATTTTAGCACTTTCAATAAAATATTGATGGGATACAGAATCAAAAGCTTTTTCGAATCTACCGCAATCAAAAATCCCTGTCCTTGCTCCAAGAATGCCTAGAATAAAATAATATATCCTCTATCAATCGAACCGCTTCCCCAATATTCCTGTCTTGTATATAATCCCACCTGATCATAATGAATTATTTATTTAAAACCTTTTTTAATCCTAGTTGCTAAAACCTTCGATAATATTTTATAATCTACTGTTAACAGCGTAATGGGTCTATAATTTTAATATGCAACGCATCTTTTTCCCTCTTTCTCTATCAATGTAATAATCCCTTGTTTTGAGATACCGTCAATTCCCCCCTTACATATTTATTTATATTATTTATTTATTTATTTGTTTGTTTTATTTATATGTTTCATTCTATACTTCTACCAACAAATCCCTAATACGGGCCAAAATGTATCATAAAATTCCACTGTAAAACCATCATTTCCAGGGGATTTATTCCATTTCATTTCTTTCAAAACCTTAAAAATTCATCTTTTGTCATTTCACCTTCACATAATCTTTACTCTGTTCACTTAACTTTAAAATATCATTACAAAATAAACCATTATTCCACTATCATTCCTCAAAGATATATTTTTTATAAAAAATCTTTATCTCTTCTAAAATACCATTTTTATCCCTAGTAATTTCTCCACTTTCATTTATACACCTTTCTTATGACACTTTGACTCTTATCTACTTTCAACAATTGTTCAAAATAATGAGTATTATTCTCTCCTTTTTCAAACCAAGCTGCTCTAGAACAAACGTTAATGCCCTGTCGAGAAAATCATACAATGTATTCAACTTATCTTTTTTCAACTTAATACTATCAATAACACACCTAGAGACCCTGACGACTAACTGATTTTCTAAATCCTTAATTTCAGTCTCCAACGTCTCTATTTCAAGCTTCCTTAATGTCGCCTTTTCACGTGAATATTTCATGGCGTATTCCTCATTTTCCATTTTCAAACAATCCCAAAATATCCCAAAATCCCCAACAATCAAAAATACACACACGCATACAAAGGCACACATGGTAAACAAAACGAGCGCGCCCACACACAATTTGTTTTTATCTTCTACGCCGTTGAAGCTCAGTGGAGACTACATAATATTTATTAGCCGTTTAAATAATGTATAAATGGTTCATTCGCGGCATGCATGGTTACCTATCGAGTCCGATCAGCGAATATGACGAAGGCTAGAATTTATGTTAATTGATTGTTTGTCATGTTATATTGTAAAGTTATGTTGCCCTGATTCAAACCCACGGGCGTAGCGAGTTACGTAATACCTATTCAAATGGGGGATGAATGAATAGATCCCCCCCCCCCCCCTCCCACTTGAATGGATATCAATGTCATAGACCGGCAGCTCAGAGGTCTTTTGTGCATCGAAAAGCGTACTGATTGTTGAACATATGAATATTTAGAGGAGAATGTAACAAAATCAACAATATGAGTCTCCTGGGCTGTACCCGGTGGTAAAGAGGTCCTTTGCGCCTCCAAATTTTGGCCCCTGGGGTTTGTGCGATGCTTCTATTTTGTGGCGGAAGTACCGTGTCTAAGTTTGGTACCTGCGCGCAGCTGCGGGGTAAGCGAGATAATTACAAAAGGATCAGTGGTCCGTATCAGGCCTTCTTCTGAATTTTACCTTGGCTGTTTAAAAGACGAAATACACGTCGATGAATTGGGGATTATACCAAAAACCTCATGCAACTTAACAAATATGTCTTACAGATTACAGAATACATATTGGATACAAATATCATCCGTTAAATTACCCTGCAGATGCCTCTGAATATTGAAATCGACTCGCAAAAGTTATGTTTTAAAAAGCGGAGCTTCCACATTTCCCCTACATCATGTACGTAGAGTGAATAAAATCGCTGCACAAAGTCAGACAAGGGCAATTATGTGTGTATTGGATCCAAGCTGCATGTAGAGGGCAATACTGTATACACAGGGGCAGGGGCCCGATTACGGACCAGTGACATTTACCATGGTAATTAGCATAATTGGCTCTAACTCATCCATGTCAATATGCTAGAATTACATACAAATCAACACAACGTAGCATAGTACACATGCCGCCCTTACACATTCAACCGTAAAGCAGATCTAGAGATCAGTGGAACTAGGCTGGTCCTGGGTCATGATTGTGCTCTCGGCCACAGTTCACAGTAACGTTGTGCGCATGTGCAATACTACGGTCAAGTGAAAATGACGTGTAGGCCTATTCATCGAATTGAAAGGACTTGTTATTCTTGTAGTTGTTACATCGATTAGAAATTCCTTGATGCAATGGTTGTAAAATTGTTCTCATGAAAGAGAACAAAAGATATCGTATGACAACCGTCTGCCACTCTAAACATGACTGCACAGAGTAAAGGCTCTATTGATATATTTCTCTATTGTCACCACATTTGTCATCCCCCCCCCCCCCCCCCCCCCCTCCGTCGCTATGCCATGCGCTCATATATTGGTTCCTCTGCATTTGGCTATTTACTTTTAGTTTTCATCCCTGTATATTTATACACGGGTGTTGTTGTGAAATTCATTTGAAAGTGGAAGCCATGTCTGATCTGGTTTTGGTGATGGTGTCATTCGAATGTATTTATATGGCCTTTGGCATATTCAAACGTGCTATCAATTTGTATTCAGTAATCTGTAAGACATATGTGTTAAGTTGCAAGAGGTTTTTGGTATAATCCCCAATTCATCGACGTGTATTTCGTCTTTTAAAACGGCCAAGGTAAAATTGTCAGAAGAAGGCCTGATACGGACCACTGATCCTTTTGTAATTGTCTCGCTTACCCCGCAGGTACCAATCTTAGACACGGTACTTCGCCACAAAATAGAAGCATCGCACAAACCCAGGGGCCAAACTTTGGAGGCGCAAAGGACTTCTTTTCCACCAGGTACAGCCCGGGAGACTCATATTGTTGGTTTTGTTACATTCTCCTCTAAATATTCATATGTTAAACAATCAGTACGCTTTTCGATGCACAAAAGACCTCTGAGCTGCCGGTCTATCATGTCTACGCCCGTGGATCAAACCGTATTCGACTTTGGACTAGTACAAAGTGACTCGATTACGCCCCTCTAGTATTCGTTCACGCCTGTTCGCTACCACCTGCACATTGTACAAAAATGTGTGTAAACAGTAGGCCTATTAATGGATGCTTCTTATTTACCGTGTTGATTGGCTTATGGTAAGAGAAGAATAAAATAGGCTGGGTTAGATTTTTTCAAATGCCCCTATAGTGTGACAATATATATCATTGATAATCATTCAGCTCAAGAGCGTTTATAAACGGTCATAAACGGCATACTGAAATTAGTTGTAAAAGCTGACGCAGATTTTCGCTGTTTTAAACCAGAAAGGAGTGTTCTTATTCAATGAAACTTTCATCATTCGACATATCTTACAATGATTTGGGTATAGGAATAGTCTCAAATGTCATTTTGGGCAATATCTGACACTTTACAGGTGCACCTTAATTTAACCAGTGTAGCCTTAAATGGTGATATTGCCCTGTTCTTTCAGTGGGACCTGCGTCTCATATCATTATACCTCGGACACCGGATACATGCACCCGCAATCAATCCAGCAGGTACCATCTCTCCTCTCCCTGGGGAGCATACCAGCCTGTGCTACTTTAGAAGTGCACACATCATGCTTTATACACACACCCTCAGTTCCTAACGAGTACCATTTAAACACATGGATGGAGAGCAGCAATATGGATTAAGTGATTTACTGAATGTTGTTTTGTTTTGTTTTGTTTGATGTTTTATTATTCAAATAAAAAGTACATCAATATAACCATGATAACAATAAAATGCGAATGTGTAACATAGATATTAAAAGGATAAATGGGACCAGAAAATAGCATTAAATGCTAATCGTGTCTGGTACCATTAACACACATAGCCTAAGTAGACGACAGGGGGTGTTTCACAAAGATTCTAAGTTGAACTTCACTATTATGGACAGCCATTTGTAGCCTTGGAATAAAACATATTCGAAAGCAAAGAGGCAAGTTTTTTAGACTTTCATAAATTTTACATCAAGAACATGAACACTCCTTGATAATAAAAATGTAATTATGACTTGAATCAACATTATATGCCTTTTAAAATAACTTTTTCAACAATTTTTCAAAGAAACTAACAGATTTCCATAACTTTAAGTCCAACTTAGGGTTAAGTTCAAATTAGGTAAAGTGTGACTCGAACCCGCGACCCTCGTATTGATAGACGAGACTCCAATCCACTACATCACATGACATGTGATGTTTCGCTAGATTATAAGTTTCTTTGTGCTGCACATTGGTTTTACAAAACTCTCGACTGGAGGGGACTGAAATCCCCAAGCCACACCCCAAAACAAAATAATTAAATATAAATAACATACAAATAGATAAATGAATAAGTAGATAAATAAGTACGTAAATCAAACAAAACTAATTAAATCACATTATAATCTGTATTCTCCGCCCAAAATCTATAAGCACAG
>JBAMJV010009554.1:0-15371 GCA_037951105.1 Echinarachnius parma
ACACATACTATACAACTGAAAGGTCTTTCACCGGTATGTGTCTGCATGTGTTGTTTTAGATGATGTTTCTGTGTAAAATCCTTCACACATACTCTACAACTGAAAGGTCTTTCACCGGTATGTGTCTGCATGTGTTGTTTTAGATGATGTTTCTGTGTAAAATCCTTCACACAAACTCTACAACTTAAAGGTCTTTCACCGGTATGTGTCTGCATGTGTTGTTTTAGATGATGTTTATGTGTAAAATCCTTCACACATACTTTACAACTGAAAGGTCTTTCACTGGCATGTGTCCTCTCAGATTGGTTCTGAATACTAGACTTTGAACACTCATTGCAGAATGAAGGTCTCTTATCCATGTGTGATGCTATGGGTGTGCCTCCACTATCTCTCATGCTATCAATTTCCTTCAAACAAACTTCACATGTGGGAAGCTTCACACAAGATTGGTCCTGTTTGTGTCTCTGTAGATCCCTCCTATCAGAGAAAGTCTTTGAACATATCCTGCATTGGTAGGGACTGCTGCAAACTCTGTCACTTGCATCATTCTGTACTTCTACATGATCATCACTTGGTACATTGGTGTTTATTCTTGATTGAATCCTTGAACTACATGTACCTGTAACATCATCTTGGATAGTCTGTGTTACTTCTACATGATCATCACATGGTACATTGGTGTTTATTCTTGATTGCATCCTTAAACTACATGTACCTGTGACATCATGTTGGATAGTCTGTGTTTCAGTCACTTCAACATTTGATGAGGCATGGCATTTTCCATTGGATGCAATTCTTTGACCCATCAGTAGACCAGACTTTTCTGCAATGGAACACAGATAACATTGAATTCATCATCAGTATAGTGTTTTTGCTACAATAGCTCATTTCCAAATGGCTTGAATTCCTCAAACATTTAAATTTTGTTAGAAATTGATTTAAGTTTGAATATATACGGTATAAGAACACAATTGAAAACAAAAGTTATTGTCCGTCTTCTCTATATTCAATGTACAGTATCTTTCCTAAAGAGTGCCTCCGACCATTATGCAAACACCAATTGTGTGTTGTATTATTCTCTGGAGTATAACATGTCCAGCAAATGTCTTTTTGTTTGAATTAAGTTTTGAAACAAAAACCAATTGAATCTCTATGCTTATGTTAATTACTCTGCGCAATAATCTCATTTTCCTCCTGACATGTGTTGCCTTAAGTGCAACTGAGTCCTTTACCAGTATGTTTCCTTGTGTGATTAGTTAGAAGACTATTAGAATAGATAGCCATGAAACATACATTACAACTTTAAGGTCTTTCACCAGTATGCGTCCTGAAGTGTATTGTTAGATCACATTTCTTAGAGAAAGCCTTTGTACAAAAGCTGCAACTGTAAGGTCTTTCACCAGTATGTGTCCGCAAATGATATGTTAGAGAACATTTATGTGAGAAAGTCTTTGTACATATTCTACAGCTGTAAGGTCTTTCACCAGTATGTGTCCGGATATGATCTGTTAGAGTACATTTATGTGAGAAAGTCTTTGCACATATTCTACAGCTGAAAGGTCTTTCACCAGTATGTGTCCTCATGTGATCTGTTAGATGATATTTCCGTGTAAAAGCCTTTGAACATATTATACAAGTGAAAGGTCTTTCACCAGTATGTGTCTGCATGTGAATTGTTAGATTATATTTCTGTGTGAAAGCCTTCTCGCATACTCTACAACTTAAAGGTCGTTCACCGGTATGTGTCTGCATGTGTTGTTTTAGATGATATTTCCGTGTAAAATCCTTTGCACATACTCTACAGCTGAAAGGTCTTTCACCAGTATGTGTCTGCATGTGTTGTTTTAGATGATGTTTCTGTGTAAAATCCTTCACACATACTCTACAACTGAAAGGTCTTTCACTGGAATGTGTCCTCTCAGGTTGGCTCTGAATACTAGACTTTGAACACTCATTGCAGAATGAAGGTCTGTTATCCATGGGTGATGCTATGGGTGTGCCTCCACTATCTCTCATGCTATCAATTTCCTTCAAACAAACTTCACATGTGGGAAGCTTCACACAAGATTGATCCTGTTTGTGTCTCTGTAGATCCCTCCTATCAGAGAAAGTCTTTGAACATATCCTGCATTGGTGGGGTCTGCTGGCATTGTCTCTTGCATCATTCTGTGCTTCTACATGATCATCTCTTGGTACATTGGTGTTTATTCTTGATTGAATCCTTGAACTACATGTACCTGTGACATCATCTTGGATAGTCTGTGTTTCAGTCACTTCAACATTTGATGAGGCATGACATTTTCCATTGGATGCAATTCTTTGACCCATCAGTAGACCAGACTTGTCTGCAATGGAACACAGATAACGTTGAATTCATCTTCAGTTTAGTGTTTTTGCTACAATAGCTCATTTCCAAATGGCTTGAATTCCTCAAACATTTAAATTTTGTTTTTAAAGAAATTAATTTAAGTTTGAATATATACGGTATGAGAACACAATTGAAAACAAAAGTTATTGTCCGTCTTCTCTATATTCAATGTACAGTATCTTTCCTAAAGAGTGCCTCCGACCATTATGCAAACACCAATTGTGTGTTGTATTATTCTCTGGAGTATAACATGTCCAGCAAATGTCTTTTTGTTTGAATTAAGTTTTGAAACAAAAACCAATTGAATCTCTATGCTTATTTTAATTACTCCGCGCAATAATCTCATTTTCCTCCTGACCTGTGTTGCCTTAAGTGCAACTGAGTCCTTTACCAGTATGTTTCCTTGTGTGATTAGTTAGGAGACTATTAGAATAGAAAGCCATGAAGCATACATTACAACTGTAAGGTCTTTCACCAGTATGCGTCCTGAAGTGTATTGTTAGATCACATTTCTTAGAGAAAGCCTTTGTACAAAAGCTGCAACTGTAAGGTCTTTCACCAGTATGTGTCTGCACATGATATGTTAGAGTAGATTTATGTGAGAAAGTCTTTGCACATATTCTACAGCTGTAAGGTCTTTCACCAGTATGTGTCCGGATATGATCTGTTAGAGTACATTTATGTGAGAAAGTCTTTGCACATATTCTACAGCTGAAAGGTCTTTCACCAGTATGTGTCCTCATGTGTTCTGTTAGATGATATTTCCGTGTAAAAGCCTTTGAACATATTATACAAGTGAAAGGTTTTTCACCAGTATGTGTCTGCATGTGAATTGTTAGATTATATTTCTGTGTGAAAGCCTGCTCGCATACTCTACAACTTAAAGGTCTTTCACCGGTATGTGTCTGCATGTGTTGTTTTAGATGATGTTTCTGTGTAAAATCCTTCACACATACTCTACAACTGAAAGGTCTTTCACTGGCATGTGTCCTCTCAGGTTGGCTCTGAATACTAGACTTTGAACACTCATTGCAGAATGAAGGTCTCTTATCCATGTGTGATGCTACAGGTGTGCCTCCACTATCTCTAATGCTATCAATTTCCTTCAAACAAACTTCACATGTGGGAAGCTTCACACAAGATTGATCCCGTTTGTGTCTCTGTAGATCCCTCCTATCAGAGAAAGTCTTTGAACATATCCTGCATCGGTAGGGTCTGCTGCCATCTTTGTCACTTGCATCATTCTGTACTTCTACATGATCATCACTTGGTACGTTGGTGTTTATTCTTGATTGAATCCTTGAACTACATGTACCTTTGACATCATCTTGGATAGTCTGTGTTTCGGTCACTTCAAGATTTGACGAGGCATGCCATTTTCCACAGGACGCAATTGTTTGACCCATCAGTAGACCAGACTTTTCTGCAATGGGACACAGATAACATTGAATTCATCATCAGTTTTTTGGCTACATTAACTCATTTCCAAATGGCATGAATTCTTCAAACATTTAAATTTTGTTTTTAAAGAAATTGATTTAAGTTTGAATATACGGTATGAGAACACAATTGAAAACAAAAGTTATTGTCCGTCTTCTCTATATTCAATGTACAGTATCTTTCCAAAAGAGTGCCTCCGACTATTATACAAACACCAATTGTGTCTTGTATTATTCTCTGGAGTATAACATGTCCAGCAAATGTCTTTTTGTTTGAATTAAGTTTTGAAAAAAAAACAATTGAATCTCTATGCTGATTTTAATTATTTTGCACAATAATCTCAGTTTCCTCCGGACATGTGTGCATTATGTGCAACTGAGTGTTTTACCAGTATGTTTCCTCGTGTGCTTAGTTAGGAGACTATTAGAATAGAAAGCCATGAAGCATACATTACAACTGTAAGGTCTTTCACCAGTATGTGTCCTTATGTGTATTGTAAGATCACATTTCTTAGAGAAAGCCTTTGTACAAAAGCTGCAACTGTAAGGTATTTCACCAGTATGTGTCCGGATATGATCTGTTAGAGTACATTTATGTGAGAAAGTCTTTGCACATATTCTACAGCTGAAAGGTCTTTCACCAGTATGTGTCCTCATGTGACCTGTTAGATGATATTTCCGTGTAAAACCATTTGAACATATTATACAAGTGAAAGGTCTTTCACCAGTATGTGTCTGCATGTGAATTGTTAGATTATATTTCTGTGTGAAAGCCTTCTCGCATACTCTACAGCTGAAAGGTCTTACACTGGAATGTGTCCTCACAGGTTGTTTCTGAATACTAGACTTTGAACACTCATTGCAGAATGAAGGCCTCTTATCCATGGGTGATGCTATGGGTGTGCCTCCACTATCTCTAATGCTATCAATTTCCTTCAAACAAACTCCACATGTAAGAAGCTTCACACAAGATTGATCTTGTTTGTGTCTCTGTAGGTCCCTCCTATCAGAGAAAGTCTTTGAACATATCCTGCATTGGTAGGGACTGCTGCCATCTTTGTCACTTGCATCATTCTGTACTTCTACATGATCATCTCTTGGTACATTGGTGTTTATTCTTGATTGAATCCTTGAACTACATGTACCTTTGACATCATCTTGGATAGTCTGTGTTTCAGTCACTTCAAGATTTGAAGAGGCATGGCATTTTCCATTGGATGCAATTGTTTGACCCATCAGTAGACCAGACTTTTCTGCAATGGGACACAGATAACATTGAATTCATCATCAGTTTAGCTTTTTTGCTACACTTAACTCATTTCCAAATGGCATGAATTCCTCAAACATTTAAATTGTAAAAAAAATTGATTCCAGTTTGAATACATGATAACACAATTGAAAACAAAAGTTATCACCCCTCTTCTCTATATTCAATGTACAGTATCTTTCCTAAAGAATGCCTCTGACCATTATGTGCACACCACTTGTGTGTTGTATCATTTCTGGAGTATAACATATGTCCAGTAAATGTCTTTTTGCTTGAATTTAGTTTTGAAACAAAAACTAATTCAATCTCTATGTTGATTTTAATTACTTTGCACAATAATCTCATTTTCCTCCTGACATGTGTTGCCTTAAGTGCAACAGAGTCCTTTACCAGTATGTGTCCTCATGTGATAAGTAAAGCAACTATTAGAATAGAAAGCCATGAAACATACATTACAACTGTAAGGTCTTTCACCAGTATGTGTCCTTATGTGTTTTGTTAGATCACATTTCCAAGAGAAAGCCTTTGTACAAAAGCTGCAACTGAAAGGTTTTTCACCAGTATGTGTCCGCATGTGTTTTGATAGATTACCTCTCTGTAAAAAGGCCTTTGTACAGTCACTACACCTGAAGGGTCTTTCTCCAGTATGTGTCCGCATGTGTACTGTTAGTTGATGACTCTGTGAATAAGCCTTTGTACATATTCTACAGTTGAAAGGTCTTTCACCAGTATGTGTCCGAATATGTTGTGTTAGAGTAATATTCTGTGAGAAAGTCTGTGCACATAGACTACAACTGAAAGGTCTTTCACCCGTGTGTATTCTCATGTGGATTGTAAGATGATGTTTCTGTGTAAAAGCCTTTGCACATACTCTACAACTGAAAGGTCTTTCACCCGTATGTATTCTTACATGTCTAGCAAGGTGAGGTTTATGTGTAAAAGCCTTTGCACATAGTCTACAGCTGAAAGGTCTTACACTGGAATGTGTCCTCACAGGTTGGTTCTGAATACTAGACTTTGAACACTCATTGCAGAATGAAGGTCTCTTATCCATGGGTGATGCTATGGATGTGCCTCCACTATCTCTAATGCTATCAATTTCCTTCAAACAAACTTCACATGTGGGAAGCTTCACACAAGATTGATCCTCTACAAGTACTACTGACAGGTGTTTCACCGGTATGCATCCTCACAGGTTGTTTCTGAATACTAGACTTTGAACACTCATTGCAGAATGAAGGCCTCTTATCCATGGGTGATGCTATGGGTGTGCCTCCACTATCTCTAATGCTATCAATTTCCTTCAAACAAACTTCACATGTGGGAAGCTTCACACAAGATTGATCCTGTTTTAACGAAAACAAATTACTGTTTTGTCAGTCTCGGGTACACACTTATGGGTCTCGATTCGTTCTCGACCATCATAACCCAATAGTCTTGGAACCCCCCCCCCCCCCCACCCCTGGATCACATAACTTAGCCAGTGGTCTCGGGCTCGGCCTCAAAAATATTTGGCGACGTTTCCAAGGAGAAAGCCTTTGGGCATATGGGCATATGCTACACCTGTATGTGCAGTGGCGTAGCGAGGGTCAATGGATTGGGGGGGCACAACTGCGAGGGAGCGTAGCGCCCGAGGGGGGGAGGGTGTGGGAGGGGGGTGTCCCCCCCCCCCGGTAGGGAGCTTTTGCAAATTTTCACTTGAAATAATGCAATCTGGTGCATACCTTGGAAGGAAATTTGATAATACTGAATTAAAGAAATCAGGACTTAAATCATCTCCCTCATGATAAAGTATACAAACACAATCGAACCTACATTACGTGTACATGCACACACATCAGACTCAAATACGCTCACGTCGTATACGTGCTTGTCTATACTTATTGGGGGGAGGGTGTGGGAGGGGGCTTACCCCCTCCCACATGGAGAAATTTTTGAAATTGGTGTTTAAAATATCACTGTAGAAGTATGGTCATTATTGTCTTTTTATTAGTCATTGTATTATAATAGTGCATTGTATTATAATAGTGAACCTACTCGTAACGTATTTTTAAACGGGAATAGCGCGGAAAGATTGAGCCTTGCATGAGATGGATCCACGTGATCCTGTATACTAGTAGAGCCATCGATATAGTGATAGTGATATAGTGAAACTAAGCAAGGGCGTCAACAACTTCTCAAAAGTGGAGGGGAGACATTGCGAGGAAGCGAAGCGACCGAGTGGGGGAGGGTGTGGGAGGGGGTGTCCCCCTCCCACAGTAGGGAGCTTTTGTATTTTGGGGCGTGAAATTGTGCGATTTGGTGCACACCTAAGACAGAAATTTCACGTAATATGAAGTATATAAGTATAGAACTAAACATACATAATGACAAAGGGAGGGGGACAATCTCCTCCACTTTCAAATGTGGGGTGACATGATATTCCAATATGATTTGCGTTCAGCGCATATGGACCGAATTTACTGAAAGATATATTATTTCAGATTATTTTATTTTCTGTGACGGTGTGCTATAGATGAGGGTTTAATAAACTGCGTTTGAGGTGTGCGTTTGAGAAATTACACTGCTCAACACAGTTCGAAAGGTGAGTTCAAGCAAACCGAAATGAAACTTGCAATATGAGAAACAGTACGCGCGCGAAGCGCGCGGCAAAAAACGAGATTTACAGTCCTTTTCAAACTAAAAAAACAGCTATTTTGAAGATTAATTATTGATAAATGTGTCTTTCCCCTCTTTGGCACTATATCACTCGATTTTTTTCTTCCTCATTTTCAGAATTATTGGGGGGGGGGGGGGGCGAAATGATATGCTCGCCCCCAATATTTTCATTGGGGGGCGACCGCACCCCTGCCCCCAGGATCGACGCCATGGGAGGGGGTGTACCCCTCCCACTGTAGGGAGCTTTTGCAAATTTTGGGCTTTAAATTGTGCAATTTGGCGCATACCCGAGACCAAAATAAATGATTCGTAGTTCAAGCTATAGAATCAAACATACATAGTGTATGCATATTAAAAGTAGGAGGAACAATCACCTCCACTTTCAAATGTATGGGGAGGGGCATGTCCCCCTCCCCGTCCCCTGCCTGTTGTCGCGTGACTAGACCCATGACACGGGTCCCTTGAGTTAGTTTCAGTAGGCCTATGC
The DNA here is from genome assembly GCA_037951105.1 of Echinarachnius parma. NCBI lineage: Eukaryota > Metazoa > Echinodermata > Echinoidea > Clypeasteroida > Echinarachniidae > Echinarachnius > Echinarachnius parma. Next base: position 8,220 of record JBAMJV010009554.1, read on the forward strand.
TCAACTGATGCAGATGTCGACTCTGGAGAAGATGATGGTGCTCCTTCAATCATGATCATCAACAATATGCCTAGATATGCATCATGAATTAATGGAACGGGTGCATTTGGAGTGAAGAAATTAGTAAAGGAAGTTTGTCTTTACCTGGACATTTAGGACTACGTAGTGCAGCTATGCGCCTTTATAGCCTGCATGAAGGTGTCAAATGGTCAAAATTATCTATAAAAGCAGGAGGCAGATTCTAGATCCTGAAAAGGCCCTTGGTATGATGGACGATTAACCATGTGCTAGGAAGTTTGTTAGGCCTATTACGCGCTCTATGTCTTCTGAAGCGGTGAGCGTCGATCCTCGCGCACGGGACTGAACATTTGTATAAGGCGCTTTATTGGAAGGATTCTTCAAACTGATAATAGGTGCGTTATTGCTAGTACTAGGGAACGACCGTTATGTTCTTCTTTATTTTCGTTGATAACATCATTATCATCACACATTTAATAAAACATGATAATAATGAATGATATAGACACATTTGGCTAATGTCGGGTCGTCATTTTTTTAAATTTTTTTTGGGCCAAACGATTGGGGGGGCACGTGCCCCCCCCCCCCCCCCCCCCCCCCGTAGCTACGCCACTGTGTATGTGTGTCCTCATGTGTTTAATTAAAATGCATTTCGGAGTTTAAGCTTTTGTACATGTATGCAAAACGCCCTTAAATGTCTTTCACCAATCACCAGTATGTGTCCTCATGTGCACTATTAAAGAATGTTTCTGTGAGAAAGCTTTTGTACATACAGTAGAATTGAAAGGCCTTTCACCAGTATGTGTCCTCGTGTGTTTTGCTAGGAGACTAGAAGAGAAAGCCATTAAACATTACAACTGTCGGATCTTTCACCAGTATGTGTCCTTATGTGTGATTTTAGATCAGATTTCCAAGAGAAAGCCTTTGTACAAAAGCTGCAACTGAAAGGTTTTTCACCAGTATGTGTTCTCATGTGGTCTGTTAGATGATGTTTCTGTGTAAAAGCCTTTGCACATACTCTACAACTGAATGGTCTTTCACCAGTATGTGTCCTTATGTGTAATTTTAGATCAGATTTCCAAGAGAAAGCCTTTGTACAAAAGCTGCAACTGAAAGGTTTTTCACCAGTATGTGTCCGCATGTGTTCTGTTAGAGTATGTTTCTGTGAGAAAGCCTTTGTACATAAACAACAACTAAAAGGTCTTTCACCAGTATGTGTCCTCATGTGTCTTGCTAGGCGACTATTAGAAGAGAAAGCCATTAAACATACATTACAACTGTAGGGTCTTTCACCAGTATGTGTCCTTATGTGTAATTTTAGATCACATTTCCAAGAGAAAGCCTTTGTACAAAAGCTGCAACTGAAAGGTTTTTCACCAGTATGTGTCCGCATGTGTTCTGTTAGAGTATGTTTTAGAGAGAAACCTTTTGAACATACATTGCAACTAAAAGGTCTTTCACCAGTATGTGTTCTCATGTGGTTTGTTAGATGATGTTTCTGTGCAAAAGCCTTTGCACATACACTACAGCTGAAAGGTCTTTCACCAGTATGTGTCTGCATGTGTACTGAAAGATCACATTTCTTTTTGAAAGCCTTAGTACATACACTACAACTGAAAGGTCTTTCACCCGTATGTATTCTTACATGTCTAGCAAGGTGATATTTAGTATTGAAGGCTTTTCCACATACTCTACAAGTACTACTGACAGGTGTTTCACCAGTATGCATCCTCACAGGTTGTTTCTGAATACTAGACTTTGAACACTCATTGCAGAATGAAGGCCTCTTATCCATGGGTGATGCTATGGGTGTGCCTCCACTATCTCTAATGCTATCAATTTCCTTCAAACAAACTTCACATGTGGGAAGCTTCACACAAGATTGATCCTGTTTGTGTCTCTGTAGATCCCTCCTATCAGAGAAAGTCTTTGAACATATCCTGCATTGGTAGGGTCTGCTGCCATCTTTGTCACTTGCATCATTCTGTACTTCTACATGATCATCACTTGGTATGTTGGTATTTATTCTTGATTGAATCCTTGAACTACATGTACCTGTGACATCATCTTGGATAGTCTGTGTTTCAGTCACTTCTGGATTTGAAGAGGCATGGCATTTTCCACTGGATGCAATTGTTTGACCCATCAGTAGGCCAGACTTTTCTGCAATGGGACACAGATAACGTTGAATTCATCATCAGTTGAGTTTTTTGCTACAATTAGCTCATTTCCAAATGGCATGAATTCTTCAAACATTTAAATTGTAAGTCTCTTTTTAAAGAAATTGATTTAAGTTTGAATATAAATGAGAACAGAATTGAAAACAAAAGTTTCCACCGCTCTACTCTATATTCAATGTACACCATCTTTCCTAAAGAGTGCCTCTGACCACTATGCAAACACCACTTGTGTGTTGTATTATTCTCTGGAGTATAACATGTCCAGTAAATGTCTTTTTGTTTGAATTTAGTTTCGAAACAAAAACCAATTGAATCTCTATGCTGATTTTAATTACTTTGCGCAATAATCTCATTTTCTAAATGCAACTGAGTCCTTTACCAGTATGTGTCCTCATGTGATTAGTTAGGCGACTATTATAATAGAAAGCCATTAAACATACATTACAACGTTAAGGTCTTTCACCAGTATGTGTCCTTAAGTCAGTGGCGTAGACAGGTTCTTACACCTGGGGGGGATGATTTGCCATCACCGGACCGAGACCAATTTTTTCGCGCCCGAGACCACCTGCCAAATTTTTTCGAGACCGAGGAAATTGCTTGAAAGTCCTCTCAGTTGGGGGGGGGGGGGGGGGCGGTGGGGCTCGTCAATTTATTTACCGAGGGCTGGGGCAGAGCCGAATAGGGAGGGTTTGGTCCCGGTTCGGGAGGGGGTATCCCCCTACCACGGAGAAGATTTTGCATTTATATGCTTGAAATGGTGCAATTTCGAGACCAGGCGCGCCGGAAACAAATTTGAATTTGGGGGAGGGCAAAACATAAGGAGGCTCACGATGTTATGTGTGTAAGGGCTCATGTCCAACCACACTCACAGGGCTGCTAACCTAGAGCCAGATGTGAGAGTGAGACATTGCGAGGGAGTGAAGCGACTGAGCGGGGGGAAGCTTTTGCATTTTTGGACTTGAATTGGTGCAATCTGGTGCTTACCTGGAAAGGAAATTCGGACTTAACATTGACTGTAACTGGGAAAGCGTGTTATGATTTGATCGAACATACATTTTGCACCCAAGATCATTCATTAAGATGGTCGATACCAGGCGCGCCGGAAGCAATTTTGAATTTGGGGGCAAAAACCTAAGGGGGCTCACGATTTTATGTGTGTAGGGGCTCATGTCCAACCACACTCACAGGGCTGCCAACCTAGAGCCAGATGTGAGAGTGAGACACTGCGAGGGAGCGAAGTGACTGAGCGGGGGGAGGGTGTGGGAGGGGGGTGTCCCCCCTCCCACGGTAGGGAGCTTTTGCAATTTTGAACTTGAAATGGTGCAATCTGGTGCTTACCTAGGGCAAAAACCTAAGGGGGGCTCACGATTTTATGTGTGTAAGGGCTCATGTCCAACCACACACTCACAGGGCTGCTAACCTAGAGCCAGATGTGAGAGTGAGACATTGCGAGGGAGTGAAGCGACTGAGCGGGGGGAAGCTTTTGCATTTTTGGACTTGAATTGGTGCAATCTGGTGCTTACCTGGAAAGGAAATTCGGACTTAACATTGACTGTAACTGGGAAAGCGTGTTATGATTTGATCGACCATACATTTTGCACCCAAGATCATTCATTAAGATGGTCGATACCAGGCGCGCCGGAAGCAATTTTGAATTTGGGGGCAAAAACCTAAGGGGGCTCACGATTTTATGTGTGTAGGGGCTCATGTCCAACCACACTCACAGGGCTGCCAACCTAGAGCCAGATGTGAGAGTGAGACACTGCGAGGGAGCGAAGTGACTGAGCGGGGGGAGGGGTGTGGGAGGGGGGTGTCCCCCCTCCCACGGTAGGGAGCTTTTGCAATTTTGAACTTGAAATGGTGCAATCTGGTGCTTACCTAGGGCAAAAACCTAAGGGGGCTCACGATTTTATGTTTTTAGGGGCTCATGTCCAACCACACTCTCAGGGCTGCCAACCTAGAGCCAGATGTGAGAGTGAGACATTGCGAGGGAGCGAAATGACTGAGCGGGGGGGAGGGTGTGGGAGGGGGGTGTCCCCCCTCCCACGGTAGGGAGCTTTTGCAATTTTGGATCTGGGAAAGCGTGTTTAGATTTGATCGACCATAAATTGTAAATATATTTTCACGAAGAAAACAAATAATTGACACCACTAATAAATATGTACCCCAACACACACACACACACATATTGTATTTATATTTTAGTGTCATACACAGTTTCAACATAAACCATATGCCACAATACCATTATGTATGATCCAACAACATAGCCTATAGCCAAGAATGAATCCCGAGGGGCGAACCTACCGAGGGCTGGGGCAGAGCCAAAATAGGGAGGGTTTGGTCCCGGTTTGGGAGGGGGGTATCCCCCTACCACGGAGAAGATTTTGCATTTATATGGTTGAAATGGTGCAATTTCGTGCACGTCACACAAGCAGCCAGAGCAATGCCAGCCTGCACTGGAACTATACGTGGCCCGGTATACAGACCAAAAATACTCACCCCTGACCATACGCAAGTTACACAACAAACTGAGATAATCTGTTCTCGCGCGAAGCGCGAGGCAAAACATGAAAGTTGATGTATACATTACCCTTTTTAACGTTAGAATTAACAAGTCTTAGCTCATACAATTTATGTTTTCTTTCCTACTCGTATACAGCTACACACAAAAAAAATATGTCCTCCCCTAAACCTGGGGGGGATGATTGTACATGTCATCCCCCCCACCTTGTGAGGTGGGGGGGATGCATCCCCCTCATCCCCCCCGTTGTCTACGCCCCTGCCTTAAGTGTATTGTTAGATCCCATTTCCTAGAGAAAGCCTTTGTACAGTCACTACACATGAAGGGTCTTTCTCCAGTATGTGTCCGTATATGTACTGTTAGTTGATGACTCTGTGAAAAAGCCTTTGTACATATTCTACAGTGGAAAGGTCTTTTACCGGTATGTATTCTTACATGTCTAGCAAGGCTTTCTTTGCGGTTGAAAGTCTTTGGACATATTCTACAACTGAAAGGTCTTTCACCAGTATGTGTCCGCATGTGTACTGTTAGATCATATTTCTGTTTGAAAGCCTTAGTACATACACTACAACTGAAAGGTCTGTCACCCGTATGTATTCTTACATGTCTAGCAAGGTGAGGTTTATGTGTAAAAGCCTTTGCACATAGTCTACAGCTGAAAGGTCTTACACTGGAATGTGTCCTCTCAGGTTGGCTCTGAATACTAGACTTTGAACACTCATTGCAGAATGAAGGCCTCTTATCCATGGGTGATGCTATGGGTGTGCCTCCACTATCTCTAATGCTATCAATTTCCTTCAAACAAACTTCACATGTGGGAAGCTTCACACAAGATTGATCCTGTTTGTGTCTCTGTAGATCCCTCCTATCAGAGAAAGTCTTTGAACATATCCTGCATTGGTAGGGACTTGCTGCCATCTTTGTCACTTGCATCATTCTGTACTTCTACATGATCATCACTTGGTACGTTGGTGTTTATTCTTGATTGAATCTTTGAACTACATGTACCTGTTACGACCTTCTGAAGGGCCTTTTCCCCCTGCACTCCTAGACCTGGCAAAGTAGTTTCACTCTCCTGATAAGCAGCACTTTCTGTAAATTAGAGAAGATTTGGGTTTACTTTACAAATAAAAGACGGTGGTCATAATAATAAGATGTCACATGAACAAAATATTTACAAATACAAACATAAATATACCAGAGACCAGATAAACAACAGATCAAAATTAGAATGTAATAATACAGACCAGCAAGAAAACATATAAATACATGCATCATAACAGGACAATATGTTTCAATACTTCACTTGTATGCAATTTTTCATTATTTACACTTAATATACTTGGTTAGCTGAATGATGCACAATATAGGCCACATTAAATCAGGCACAAAGATTCTGAAGTGAATGAGATGTAGTGACCATTTTAAGAAAATTTTTGGATTTGTCATGGTAGCGACAGAATGCAATCATGCTACCAGGAAAACAAACAGTGCTCAGTTACAAGCACAACTGGTCTGGGTAGAGAATGAAGGGCATTTACTGCCCTATTGGATGAATTATTTTCTAGAATTTGATGTCTGGCTGGAATCTGTCTCAGGATACTCTGCAACTTTGGAATCAGTAAAAAAAAAAGGCATGTTTAACTAGACCAAGGATAGTTTAATCTATTGTGTGAACATAATCTTCACAATGCAAACATCTGCCTTCCTACCTGAAACCTCTGACTTGACATAATGGCCTGTCCTTGATGCTCCATGATGTGTATGATGACGAGTCTTGTCTACTGAGATGTCTGCTTCCGTCACCATTGCTTGTTCCTGAATTCCAGTTGCTCCCTTCACATCCGTCTTGCACCTAGCACATTTCATGGCAATGTTCTGCTCTGTACGGCCCAGGTAATAATGAGGTCTGCTCCCAGGCAGTACCTTGTGACAGTCTGCACATTTAGCAGTCCTTCTTCGGATGTGTACTTTCTCCAGCACAATCTTAGCCGTCTTCATTTTAGGAAATCCACTTTTGATGTTGGCTGTTAAAGGTTCACTTTTCTCAACCAAATGCCCATCACCATCTGTAAAAAGTCCAAGATATTCATTATACAAGAATTTTGGTCGCAAACCTTTTTGAAGAGCAATATTTGTTTTGAATCATTTCTTGCCCCAACAAAGATCATGCTGAGATTAAAAGCTTGGCGCCTACTGACTGATTTCCTAGTTAATGTTACAATTTTATCGCAGTTTTAACTAGATGGATCTTCGACTGCGCGCAGTCGAAAATTATGTCTCCGCTATCACGCGATTTTAATATCAAGCCCAAATAACATGCACTGAATTAATTTTGTACAAATATTTTTCATACATTTTTAATCCTGTGACCTTGACCATATGACCCCAAACTTTGATGGCTACATTGGCTCCCTAAGAAACATTCAG